>WSYH01000117.1:0-100000 GCA_036426205.1 Ascaphus truei | reverse complement strand
CTGATAAGGTTAATGAAAAACCTGACAGGTTCTCAGAATTGTATACAGAAAAGAGCTATGTTTTTGAAGTGAAACTTCTTTGCTGGCAGCTAGTAAATTCTCATACAGTAGGTCAAAATCTGCTTCATTGCAAAAAATGTGTAACGGAAGTGACGTCATTGGATAGTGCACATACACAGAAGCATCCGCTGCCACCCGCGCATGCACATAAACGTCCACTGGCAAGCACACATGAGCACAAGTGTCCGGCACTGAGCGCGCATGTGCAGAAGCATCCAACGACGCACACGCATGTACTGAAGCGTCCGGTGCCTCCTACGCAAGCGGCGAAGTCGGCAGCATAACCTGCAAATGCGCAGAAGCGGCCGGCACCAAGCGCACATGTGCAAAAGTGTCCAACGCCGAGCATGCATGCGCAGAAGCATCCGGTGTCTCCTACGCATGCACCGAAGTGGGTTGCGTCGCATGCGCAGAAGCAGCCGGCATCTCCTGCGCATGTGTAGAAGCGGGCGGCGCCACTGCATCCCCCATCAACCACACTGTGCTTGTTGTGTATTGTGTGCCCTCATAAAACAGTTAAAGGGATAGAGCAGCAGCAGGTTTGATGTAAAATTGGGAGCACAGCTCCTACAGGTTCAGGTGAAACCTGAGAATTAGCCATTTATAAAACCACAAAAGTGTATCCTGCAAACCACAAAAACTAGGAGCAACAAACACAGACCTCCACAATACACAGGTTCAAAAATAATTAGCCTTGCTATTACAGCATAGCTCAGATGTAGATGCACGGGACAGTATTTTACTTACCTATCTTTTTAGTTTCTTTTAACGTGGTGATTTAATCTGCCAACCAGTTACCACAATGTCCCCTGCACTCATGTTGTTCCCCCCCTTTTACCAAGAGGCAGAAAAAAGATGGGGTGTGTGTTTTGTCACTGAAATTGTAATTATACTCTCAAAAGTCTTTCATTCAATGCTGTCCTCAAGGGCGAGAGGGGATCTGGGGGCCCCGGATGTGATCAGATACTACCAAGCAGCCCAACTACGGCAGGCAGTCGTTTGGAACTACCCCACGACCTCCAACTGCTGGTTGGCGATAGAGTCCCATCACGCGTCCCCCACCCCCCTCCCGGTTCTCCTCTGGACCCAAGCAAACAAAGAAAGGCGAACCCAGAAATTTGACCTTGGGGCGATGAGATGGATGTGGTCCATTTGGCTTAAGAATAAAGGGAAGTATGGCCTTTCATCATCCCCTTCCCAACTCACCCCGATATTCGGAAACCCAGAATTCCCGCCTGGCTGTTCCCGATCCCAATTCGGTCAATTTCAGGACTTAGGCATTAGAATGGTTGCAGATCTGCTGAAGAAAGAGGAACCCTGTCCTTCCAGGAGCTCCGAGATAAACTCCACTCTCAGGACCTCTACCTGTTTAAATTCTTGCAAATCAGACATTTCCTACAAGCTCTCTCTCAAAATTCCAAATTCCCCGCTCTGACTAAATTTGAATCCCTCTGCCTCAAGGGTGAGTACCAAAGGGGACTTATATCCGGGATATACAGGGGAATTGAGTCGGCACTTCCCCCCCTCACCCATTCCTATATGCAAAAGTGGGTGGCTGACCTTAACCTACAGATTGACAAGGAAGACTGGGAGGATATATGGAATTCAGCAAACAAAACTTCAATTTGTACCATAACTAAAGAAAACATCTATAAAATCTTATTTCATTGGTACCTGACCCCGAGTAGACTGAGCCAGATCTTCCCCGGTACCCCAGACCTGTGCTGGAGGGGATGTGGTCAAGGGGGAGACATGACCCATATTTGGTGGTCATGTCCAGAGATCCAGAAGTTCTGGACCAGAATCCAGAAGCTTCTCTACGAGACTCTGGGTGTCAATATCCCACTGGAGCTTCTGACATATCTGCTGGGTAAACCTATACATGACCTGCCCTCCCCAATGTTAAGGCTAATCTCCTCTATCCTAACTGCTGCCAGGTGCTCAATCGCAGCGGCCTGGAAACAAGTAAAAGCACCTTCCAAGAGTACAGTTGTCAATAGAATAAACATAGTCATGAGCATGGAAAAACTCACAGCCATGTTGAAACAAAGAATGCCTCAATTTTACAAAATCTGGGAACCGTGGCTGGGCGCCGTCCCCCCACAGATACTTCAGATCCTAGCTCTAACATGAACCCCAAGAGAGTACCGGAATTGGAGTCGACTGCCTCGTGAGATTCCACTCTCCCATCTTCCCCCCTCCCTTTGTCTCCCCCTTTAACCCATCTTTAAGTAAAGAGAAAATCAGTTTATTGGTGTCGATTTATACAATCCGCAGTCATGTGCCTATGACGTCACTGTCAATGATAATATGCTATTACTGTTTGTATTTTTGTTGCAAAACCCCAATAAACGAAAAAGATTGGTAAAAAAAAAAAAAAAGTCTTTCATTCAATCAAAAACACCAAAAGTATAGTTAGTTAGTATACCTGTTGCTTTGTCCTCCCTAACATGGCACAGACCTGCCATTTCCTTTGTTGCTGTACTGCTAAAACTCTAACTGCCCTACACCTCTGGAGTGCCCTCCACCTCTGGAATGCCTTCCCCTCAATATCTGACTAGCACCATCACTCTCCACCTTTGAGACCCATCTTAAATTACACCTTTTTATTGAAGCATTTGGGTAGTTCTGCTGGGTGATACTATACATCTCATATGCATATACCCTGAGTCCTTGCAGATGCACTTACCATAACACACCCCCCCTACTGTCTCTGTAAGTTGTCCCTACTTAACACTTAGATTGTAAGCTCTTCAGGGCAGGGAATCCTTTTCCCAATGTCTACTTTTATAGTATTTATGAAGCACTTCCTATTATTTCATATGTATTACGGCTGTAAATATACATGCATGTACATGGATGCGCGTCAGAAAACGTATATTGTTCCATAGAGTCTAAATTACATTTGCATCCAACACAAGTGGGACAGAGTTAGAGAAAAAAATTGACAGATACATGCTTGAAATTACTCTCAATTTAAACCTTTATTTGCGTCAAGGAGCCACAATGTAACGTTATTATTGTAATGTTGGGGCTTAATCCATTAAATTATAATGTCAATTTACTCTGATGCTGTCCTTGACTTGCTTTGAAAGAATGTACCCCCATTCAGATTGATGCAGCACAAATATTCCCAAGAAACATGCTTTATAAACGTTTTATTACTTACCTTGATACCTTTTCTTTTTTCCTTGCTTCCTCCATCCCCTCTCCAAGCTATAAATTTAAAGTGTATAACCATCTTCTATTAAATGTACGATCTATGCAAAGAAGTCTTTGAAGAATACCTCTAAAGATTTTAATAGCAACACTTATCTTTATTCATATTCACAGGCAATTCCTTCCTCCATAACACACACTATTAAAGGAATTTAAATATTAATTTAATTTCTCACAGCACACTTTTTTTCTTTTGAGGGATTAATTCTAATACAATGTCCTTTGTTACTGTGAGTACTATAGTTTTTATTTGTAGTGGTACTTCAAGTCTTTAATATACTATTAACTGTAGAGGAGTTGATGTTTTCATACCCATTGCATTTGTGTTAATTTACAGCTAAAAGCAAACTTGCGAATGCAATAAGTGTCTGTTTAATGAACTGATAACTGAAATTGCCTTCTTTATAACGCCTGAAAAGTCCGTTATAAAAAGTCAAGAATGCCAGGACAAAAATGTTACATAAAAAGTATTTGAGGATTTGTTTGGGTAGTCATCGGACTGGTGCCTGTCCGTCTGAATTTACAGTGTCATTCCCTTCAAATTGAGTGCGCTAAATATGATTTAAAAAAAAATAATGGCATAACATGACGTCTGTTCCTGTTATAGCTAATGTTGTGTTATCTTCCCTAATGTAACCATGTTTGATGAATCCCCAATTGTAAACTCCCACATATCACCAATCTGTGCAACAACGTTGTAAATGGGGACCCCATACCAAATGAGATCTTAAAACCTAAAATAGTCCTGATCACCAGGCAGGGCAAAGGCCCAACCGACAATTCAAACTACAGACCAATATTCTTAATGAATACTGACATTAAAATCTTGTCTAAATTATGGGGAATAGACTGAACAAATGTCTTCCTATCCCTGTACACCTGGACCAAGTGGACTGTATACCACAAGTATCAGATAATGTATTTATTAGTTTATAAAATATTTTACCAGGAAGTAATACATTGAGAGTTACCTTTCATTTTCAAGTATATCTTGGGCATAGGGTGAGGTGAGTGAACAGGGTTATACATTATATACAAGACATTGCATGCACAGTAATAGATAATATATATTATAGGTGCATGTAACAGTTACAGACCAGATTAAAATGTGAGACAGCTTTACATTTGAAAGAATTTAGAACTGTGGCGGATGTGAAAGTCTCCAGTAGATTGTTCCCGTTAATAGCAGGCATATAATCAATCTGATCCATAAATCACATACCAACAAAACACCTTACCCTTGACATGGCTAAGGTATTCGATAGTCAACTGTAATTTCTTGTTTGGGATTTTTGACTACCTGTAGAATATCAAGCAAATTTTTTTAACGGCAGCATTTATAGTTCTCCTATAGCAGTGATACTTTGCTCAGGATTCTGCTCAGATGTAATTGCCATCAAAAACAAGACTAGACAGGGATGCCCTTTCTACCCTTTACTTTTCACCCTGTATATAGAGCAGCTAACTACATTAATTAGCGTGGAAAAACATATTTTAGAAGTGCAGGTTGGGCTTACTCCCACAAAATGTAATTGTTCGCAGATGACTTTATACTAACCCTACACAATCCACCGACTTCTCTTCCCAATGTATTCAAAATATTGCATAGCTTCAGTGCCCTGTCAGGCCTCCAAATTAAGAATTCAAAGTCAGAAGCCTTGGGCCTAAACCTAGCTCCAGAGGTAGTCATACTGATCTCCTGTAACTTTGACTTCTGATGGCAGAAATCCTCTCTTAAATATTTTGAAAATAAACTGTCTGTCTTGGTAGTTTCGCTATATAAGACCAATTACCTGTACCTTATCAAAATTAGTCCATAATCATGAAATCCTGGGCAAAATACTTGATCTCACGGATAGGGAGAATCCAGGTTTTCAAAATGAATCCTCCCATAAGATTCTATACCTTTTCCATACTCACATTATCCCAGTTAGGTCCCCAGCGATAGCAGAGGTCCAATGAAAAAAAAAAACTTGCTTCATGGGAGGGGAGGGGCAAGAAGTCTAGAGTCCAATGTAGGATTCTGCTCCGATCAGCCAGCTCGGTCATATCTTAATATAGGGCAGCCCAGGGATGCCAACTGGTTCTGTAGCATTTAGATATAGGCTCCAGAGTATGGTTCAACATTGAAAGGGAGACATACTGTCACGGCCGAGTTTATTCTAACATTTACCCGGTCTCGGCCGCGACAGATACCAGGCGCGCGCCGCATTCTCCCGCGCACGCGCCGGAGCCTCGGAGGATCGGTCCTCCGATCGGGGCTTCCCCCTCCACTCTCCGGGTCCGCCGGGTCCCCCGGAGCCCCCCACCGCCATCCCCCACATTAGAGGAACCCAGGGCTCCCTCGGGGGATCGCTCCTGATGAAGCGTGACCGCGCATCGATGACGCGCGGCACGCCGAGGGAAAAAACAAGCAAGCCGGGAAACCTCCCGGCTTGCGGCACTAGCCAAGTGAGGATAAAGTGTGCTGCCTCTGTAGCCATTCTCCAGCTGAGTCTCTTCTCTGCTCCCAGCGAAATACAGACTATCTAGCATGATCTCAAATCCAATAGTGTTACATTCTCTTAAAATATGGGACTGCCTGAAATTCAAATACCACCTCACGGATTTCCACCATGATGCCCCTCTTCGATAACCCCCAATTCCCTCCGGGCGCATATAACCAGAACTTCCTGTTGGGGAAAAGGAAGGCCCTTGTCCGAATTGCAAACTTCCTCCAACGAGGAGCACTTCAGCCCTTTGACCTGTTTAAGGAAAAAAATGGGATCCCATCTAAATACTACCACTACGGGCAAATCAGGCACTTTATACAGTCGCTTCTGTACTGTCCCTCCTCCTTCATACTGTATGTCAGCAGGATTGCCAATATGCTCCACTAAGCACGGGTCTGATATCAGTATTTTATAAGATATTTATCCCTAATGAACCAGATAAAAAATTTGCACCAGCGAAAGAGAAAAGCCGAAGAAAAGTCTCTGTTATATCTCAATAATGGTGTAATACAAAAATGTGATAAGTACAAATGGTATCCAATGGTTAGAATAACCTATTAGGTTTGAAGGAGAAAAGAGGACACGTCTTAGGTATTACATATGACCTTCCTGGCTAGTCAGATAGGGGCAACAGTTTTACCCCTACGTCGTGTCTGAGATCAACAGCCTCACCCGGTACCTCGTATTCAGAATCGGTGTGGAGCCGCTTAAGCTCCCCGTAGTTCACCGTCTCTCCTTCAACTGGCTAAGCGCCCTATCAGCAGGTGCTTTGGGAGGATCCGTAATGCCCATGTGTGTCTCTGCAATCACATGAAAAAATGCCAAAGCGGAAAAAGAAGGATTGATGGGACTGCAACCCCATAGTAAAAGAGGAACTCACCAGGTAAAAAAAATGAAAACTGTTTATTAATTACATACTAAAAAAAAGAGACAAAATTCAAAAAAAGACAGGGAATCTCCTCCCACATGTTTGCACCGAATAGACACTTTCTCAAGGCGTACAAAGAATGGAAGCAGGATTCGTTATTTAAGGTAACCTTTCCTATGTCATCAGACACATCTGAATGTAATCAGGTAAAATCAAATAGGATACTGACAGGTGTTATGTAAGCAAGTTCAAGTAAATGCTCATACATGCTGTGCATAAAGGACTCCCAGAACAATGTAAATGCTTTGCATATAAAGCATATATTGAAATAAGTACGATTAAATGTATATAATATTCATTAAAGATTGCAGTATATTAATCTGTCCCATGAAAAAAAGCAGAAAGTTAATTCAAATGTACAGTACAGTATATAACACGAAAATGAACACTAAGATACATATGTAAGGAAACAAATAGTAAACACTAGAAGTGGATATCTGTGAGGAAACAATGGAGTGAAAAATATTTATATTAAAAAAAAAAAGCATTTCTCAATGTTAGTAGTCCTATTCTGCAAACTTATCAACCCACGGATAAATCTTCTAGGACACTGTAGGCACTAAACAATTTCATTATATACCTTCATATAGATAAATATTAAGCTGGAGCATCCCTAATCATTGCATTGGGCTGTTGGGTCTATATGAACAATACAACAGCCACTGCAGAAGAAATTGTTCTAGTGGAATCAAAACGTCACAGTTAGTGTATACTGTATATACAGTAGCGGCATCCTTTATTCTTACCAATGCCGGCGGCATGCCGGGATCTACTCCGGCTGGCGCCAGTCTAGACCGCGCGCCGCCGCGTTTCCTCCACGCACCCCCCTCCACTTCGGGTGCATTTTAGCCCCCCTTCCCGACCCCGAACCCGGCTCCTGCTCTGCCCCTCTGCTTCCCCGCACCCCCGCTTACCTCACTTTAAACTCCAGGGGTGTTGGGGAAGCTGGGGAAGCCGGGCGCGCACGTGACTGTGATGTCACAGTGCGCTGCAACAAGCCGCGTCACCACGCTTCCCGCACGCATCCTGCCGTGCGGGAAGTGTAAGAATAAATAATGTCGCTACTGTATGTCATTGATCAAGGTAAATAAAATTATTTATAGACAGAAAACTCATGTAAATAAAATAAGGATAACATTATAAAAGCATATGCTTTTGGCTGTTGTATCTCCAACGTGATCAGGAGATTTAAACAAACCAGGGGGATACCGGCACCCCATAACAGGGCCTGTAACTCGGAAAGCAGGGGGTTGCCGGACCTGAAATCAATGCGGTTTAGCATCGGAGACCCCATTCCACAATAATATTTTATTAAAATAAAGTAAAAGCCCTGCAATCACCTATTAGAAGTGCGCAGGTAGAGTGACTGATTCAGTCTATCTATTACTGTGCGTCTCTTACAGACAGGTGGAACTCGGTAGGATTCACACAGCGCGAGTCCCATTCAAACACAGGGTCCCCCGCTGTGGTAATCCGATGGGCCATTACAGCCTGCTATGGACCATCTCGCGAGTGACCACGAGATAGTCATGGATTTTCCTTGGCAAGCAGTTGACAACCAGCAGTTGCTCCTGTGCATAACACCTGTCAGTATCCTATTTGATTTTGCCTGATTACATTCAGATGTGTCTGATGACATGGGAGAGGTTAAATAACGAATCCTGCACCCATTCTTTGTACTCTTGGAGAAAGCACATATCCGGTGCGAAACACGTTGGTGGAGATTTTGTATTTTGTCTTGTGTTTTTTAGTATGTAATTAATTAATGGTTTTCATTTATTTTTTACTTGGTGAGTTCCTCTTTTTCTACAGGGTTGCGGTCCCATAAATCTTTCTTTTTCCGCTTCAGATTAAAAATGTGCTTACATGAGACAGTGGGAAATGGATTTTGACGAAATTTGATGAGGAGGAAATGAGAGAAGCAGTAGCCAAAGGGTTTATCAACAAACATATTAAAGAAAATTGTTATAAAGCGTTTTATAGATGGTACCTCTTCCAAACCAAACTGCACAAATGCACAACTCAGTTTCGCTATTGTGCTTCAGGGGCACGTGGCACAATGTAACACACCAGGTAGACATGCCTACACATAACTAACTTTTGGGGATGAATCTTCAATTTGAACAATGAAATATTAAGAACCAGATTCCCCTTGGACCTTTGGTCAGCATTACTTAACCAACCACTCAATGTTATTACCAAAATTCAACAGAAATTGGCTACACATATTCTGGCGGCCACTAGGTGTTGTATCTTGGCGACTTTGAAGCCACCATCCCCAAATCATTTTAAAATGGTACAAAATGTGCATGGAGAAACTGACAAGCTTCCTTAACAGGCACAAAACAAGAATGTCAGTATTCAAAAAATATATTTCTTGTTGAGAAAAGTACACATTTGTAACATCAGAATTGTATCTGTAAAGTAATAATAAATCACTTCATACTTTATTTATTGAAAATATGTAAGATTATAATGTTTTCGTCTTTTTTCATATGCAGGTGGTTGACCAAATTGACACTCTAACTTCGGATCTACAGCTGGAAGATGAGATGACTGACAGCTCTAAAACAGATACGCTGAATAGCAGTTCAAGTAGCACAACAGCTTCCAGCTTGGATAAGGTCAAACTTCGTGCTAATGCACCATTGATAAATCCACCGGCACGTCCGTTAGCTGTTCTTACAGTACTCAGAAAGCCCAATCCACCACCACCACCACCACGGTTGACACCTGTGAAGTTTGAAGATAGGTTAAATATCTCAACAAACACCGGAAAGAATAATGGAATTTTGCTTCAAAATGGTGGTCTACATGGAGAGCCTGTCACGGTTCCCAATGGTGATAGATGTTCCATTCATGAGATTAAGATGGACAAAGCTCCAGTACAGCCCCTGACACATAGACCAGAAAAGGACAGGTGTTCTCAGACTTCAACTAGAGAACGTGTGCGTTTTAGTGAAAATGTGCTATATCATGGATACTGTCCTGACTGTGATGTGCAATCTGAAATGAAAAACAGAGAGGAACATCTGCATGGGGAGCCTGTACATTTAGCAGGAAAACTTCCTCATCACTGCCCTCCTTTACCATCATTACCACCATTACCACCTCTTCCACCTTTTCCTATTGCAAATGGAGGACTAGGAATAAACACCAGTAGTAGCCACCCTCCTCAAAAACCTGGAACTGTGCCTCCTCACAGTGCACCAAAACCACAAAAAACAATTCTGAGGAAATCAACCACTACTACAGTGTGATACTTCTAAATTAGATTTTATTTAAATGAACATGCAAAAATTGAAAACGAGCACTTTCTACTCAAGCAATAAAAAGCCCAAATATAGACCACCTAACTTCAGGAAAGGGGCAAAACAATAACTTGGTAAGTGAATGTTTGGCTTTATATGTAATATGTTGTCTGATTTATATGCTAATATTTCAAAACATTTATGTTTACCAGAACCAAATGTAGTTAAAAAATAGCACGAGATTTATGGAAGGTGATAATTTCCTCACTTCTTTTGGGATTTTTAAAAAATTATGATTATGCATAATGCACCTAGAAACATCTATTCTTGAATCTCTATTAATATTAAAGAAAGTTCTCAAATCAAACTAAGCAAGATTTAGAATTACAAAGGGAACAATATTTATTTCTTTATAACTTATTTTACAAGTAGAAAATACATTGAGTTAGTTTTTGTTTTCAAGAACAGTATGTTCTTGGTACATCATGTTATAATGACAACATTAAATAATACAGTTACAGACAGGTGGTCTTGGGAGACACATGTAATTAGTTCCAGAAGTGAGTTGCCCTGTCAGAGAATAAAGACCCACTGGCTTCTTTATTGCACCTTAGAACTGTAAGCAGGTTTCTGGAGGCTGGTCATAGGTGATGTGAGGTAGGGTTACAGTAGGGGTGAGAAGCCTGCTCAGATAATTGGGAATTTTTCAAGAAAGTAGCTGGAAGTACTTGGAGTCTGAACTCTTGGGATAACCAACCTAGTCCTGTGGACATACTGTATCACAATGAGTGTTGTAGTTACATAAGGAGACAAAATTGCATACTAAGTTGTATATTATGTTAAATTAGCC
Source organism: Ascaphus truei (assembly GCA_036426205.1). Taxonomy (NCBI): domain Eukaryota; kingdom Metazoa; phylum Chordata; class Amphibia; order Anura; family Ascaphidae; genus Ascaphus; species Ascaphus truei. Next base: position 89,200 of record WSYH01000117.1, on the reverse strand, counting down.
GACTTGTTTGGGGTGCAGTACCATACACTATGTCTCCACAGTATAGAATAGAATTACAAGATAAAGTTTACTAATGATAACTTCAGTAACAATAGCAAGAGTTGATTTAAGGCAAGTTCCATGTTGCTTTTAATAATCCGTTGTTAAATGACTGCTCTTTAAAAAATACTAGTTTATTGATTGTTTCTTCTTTAAAATCTATTGACCTTATGATATCAATGTTATTTTCTATCAGCTGAACAGTTATTTTGTTTAAAGTACACTTACAGTACTGTACATGTGTTATATAATTTATTTTTTGACATGTTGAGGTTGTTATCAGGTTTTATTACAACTAAACAGCTATAGCTGGTAGACTCTATGCACAAGGGCAGTGGAAACGTGGGAGAGAAGTGTGAGTTTAACTTTCATTCATTGGTATCCCTTCCCCATGCCATAAAATTACAAAATATAACGTATGTAATAATGATGTTACCATTGTGGAGTTTTTTTAGATAAATACAGTACATATGTTTTGTGTGTTTTAGTTTAATGTTACTGAAATGTTAAGTAATGAGAATAATACCATTTCATATATACAAGTAAAATAACAAAGGAGAATCAGCCATTAAAGGTAATATTTACTAAGCAATGCTAAGTTGCAAGGCATCTTACTGCCCATTCATTTCAAGGTCTGTAATGTGTCTCACAGCTTAACACTACTTAGTAAATCTGAACCATAATGTTCCTCATCAAAGGTCCATGCATTTTCACGTATCTGCCTACTATACCGGTGTTATCCGGTCATCCTAGTCTCAGTATACTGTAGGATTTGAGATCATATTGACCATATTTGTTTGTTTATATATTGCTATGTATTTGTCTACAATATTAGTATTATTGAGTCATTCAAACTATTTAAACTATTTATTTTAACATTCTCTGTTCTTCCATCAATTGAGTTTTATGTTTCCTTCACTTTGTTCATTCACCCTCCCCTCACAAGTCATGTTTGGTGTTACAACCATGGTGAAATCCAAGGAATTTCTTCATCTCATATCAGTGACCGCCGCATTACTGGAGCGCGCATGTGCACCGTGATTGCCATATCAACCAAGGATGCTTCGCTATGTCAGATGTAACTAACAGCTGACTTGTATTCACTGAGTAGCCAGCTTATAGGATGATGTATTTCCAAGATGGACGCACGATCGGGATTGAGGACACCTGGGGCAGGACACCTTGCAAGTTTTGGGGCATTTGTCATTGTTAGTGGCACTGGGGAGACGGTATAAAGTCTCTCATGGGTTTGGTGGCACCGCACACATGCCCTGAAGAAGATCTCTCTGTGGGACCGAAACGTCGGTTTTTGTGTTGTTCTTCAATACACCTTTTTGATTATCAACCACTGTGTGCTGTCTCTGCTGTGCCGTTCTTCCGGATGGTAATGTATTCTCGACATTATTTTATGGGACTAGCACCAGGCCATTCCAACGACTACTGGAGTGCTGGTTATCTTATTTACCAGATACATGTTTATGAAACTAGCACCCAGAACTTGACTATTAGTGAATGGGATCCTGAGGGGTCTATGGGCAGCTAATATGCTCAATATTGCAAATTTGTCTACATAATTTTGACACCAATTTCTGTGGGACATGGAAGATTTTACGGATGTTTCAAACATTGTTTTAAATATTTCTGCGATACTGGGGTATACTGGAGCTGAGATAGCAAAAATAAGATACACAAAGTCAGAGGAAGCAGTGTTCGGACCAGACAAACCATCTGATGTATACAATGATTTAATTAAACTTAAAAAAGAGAAGTAGATTTTTACTTACATGCTGTGACACTTTCACATTATCATAAGGAAAAACTATTACCGTGTGGATTCATGTTCAAAAAACAGCCTACTATAGGGAGGAGTGTTCCTGAATTCTGCCAAAAGTGGATAGCTATTTTAAACTAATGCTCTTTTGACTAAACTATACTTGTTATTGAACAGTCTAGTAAGGAATTCATTAGAATCAAAAAAGAGATTGAAGCAATATAAGACAAGCACAGTCATATATTTGAAGCTGATGCAGATACCAACTGCAGACTGCAATTGAGGCATACCGTACTACAAAAAACAGAAATGCCCAAAGCTACTTCCAATGTGACAAAAATACACAGTGCAAAACCTATATATCTCTTGTAAAAAGGGTAATTTAGTTTAGCCCTTTGGCCAAAGTGTCTTAAGCCTGCTGCCACTTACATGGCATGACCGTAGCAGGGCCTAACACTCACCTGGGTTAAAATTCTTATTTACCTGTATAATTACAGGAAGAATGATCACATTGGATCTGTCGTAACCTGGCAAAATGAAACAACTGACCTGCCAACTTGGAAAGTGGGGTGGGGCAAGCTTAAACCTTGGGGAGAGGGGCCACTAACCTCCCATAAGCAATTGAGACCAGCTGCACACATTAAACAAAATACACAGATTCCCAACAAGCTCTGGGAAACCCCAACCAATACCTCACAATATATATATATGCATATAAGTGTTAAAAGGAGTGCTAATGGGCGTGGCTAAATGTATACAACAAAAAAACAGAAATGCCCAAAGCTACTTCCAATATGACAAAAATACACAGTGAAATACCTATATATCTCTTGTAAAAAGGGTCATTTAGTTTAACCCTTTGGCCAAAGCGTCTTAAGCCTGCTGTCACATACAAGGCATGACCGTAGCAGGGCCTAACACTCACCTGTGGCCCCTCCCCCCCAAGGTTTAAGCTTGCCCCACCCCACTTTCCAAGTTGGAAGCACTCATTTTTCTTCCTCCATCTAGAGCAGTCCTGGGTAATTGTCTCCAAGTCGGTATTGATAAAAACAAAGAGATACCGCCCTAATTAGTCCATTAGGTGGAATAGTGAAAGTCCAATGGAAGTGATGTTGTCCCAAGTGATCTGCTGTCCCTTAGTCTTGGGGTCACCCCAAGACTAAGAGACAGCAGATCACTTTGGGACTAACATCACTTCCATTGGATTTTAACTATTCCACCTAATTGGACTAATTAGGCGCCGGTATCTCTTTGTTTTTATGCTATTGTTTCTGATTGTACTATCAGATTTTTTCCTAGGCTGCCTAGCTTGCCACTAGACTTCACCCCCACTATTAGGGTATATTGTTTATTTTTCATTAGCGCTATTTTACATCACCTTTTTTCCCTTTTCCAAGTCGGTATTGATGTTGCATTTCTCCATGTTGACTTTGAGGAAGTCCTTGATGCTCTTTCTCAGCCCTCCTCTTGAGCGTATGCCATGAATGAGCTGGCAGAATAAGGCTTGTTTGGGTAGTCTTTATTCTTCCAGATAACGTGGTTGGAGCAGTGAAGTTGTCAGATTCTCGCTGTCTGAGTGTCTTTGTAGAATCTTCCGCAATCAGTGTGGATGGTACTTCTGTGGTGCCTGTGGTCTCTCCTATATATTGTCCAAGTTTCAGCTCTGTACAGTAGGTTGGGAATTCACTGGTTAATAAACCATAAGCTTAATTTCAAATTTGATGTGATTTTCAAACGCTAATTTCCTCAGGCGACCGAATGCTGCACTTGCACATTTGAGGCAGTTTTAGATTTATTTGTTAATTTCAGCCTTCTGTGGTAGATGTATTCTGAGGTACGGCCATGTTCTCCAGAATCTCACCGTGAATCTGAATTCATAGAGCTGCAGACTGTCTATTAAGAGCTTGTTGATGGATGACCTTAGTGTTCTAAGTGTTTAGTGACAGTCCCATTTTCTTATATGCCTCAGTAAAGATGATGCCTATTGTCAGCAAATCAGTGTCCAAATAAGTACACACTACAGCGGTGGGGGGGGGGGGGGTGATTTTTCTGGGGAGCGCGGGCGTTTGCAGAGGCCCTGCGCTTTTCCCCAAGGCATTTAAATTAGATGCCGGGGGATCACTGAGGCCCCTGCAACAGTCCACTTACCTTGCGTCAACCGGCTGTGGGACACGTCAATTGATGACGCAGTGGGTCACGTGACGTGGCATCACATCACCCCGCAGCGTCATTTAATGCAGGTGCAAGGTAGGGGGGGTCGAGAACCAAGGCAAGCAAGACAGGGGGCACAAAAGCTTGCGCTCCCCTGCACTACAGCATTGTCAGCATGCTGAAGCTTGATGACTGAAGTCTGTGTGATCTAGGTTATTGATCAGATTTGAGTGATATTAAACAGTTAACCATTCATTTGGTAGTTTAGCTCCACGCTAACTGGAAGGCAGTAGGTGGTCAGGTGTAGCATTCTGGTAAAGAATATAAAGAAGAGTGTTTGGATGATGTATGTACTGTATGTATATCTTTATTTATATAGCGCCATTAATGTGCATAGCGCTTCACAGCAGTAATATACACGTGGCAATCATATAAATAACACATAATGGGAAGAAGTGCTTTAGAGTTACATTTAGGAAAAGGAGTCCCTGCCCCGAAGAGCTTACGATCTAATTGGCAAGTAGGAAGAACGTACAGAGACGGAAAGTGTTCTGGTAAGTGTGTCTGCAAGGGGCCAAAGTCTATATATGAGGTGTAAAGTATCAGCTACGGAGTTACTCATATGCTTCCTTAATGAGGTGTATTTTAAGATGGGTCTTAAAGGTGGATAGAGTGGGTGCTAGTTGGATATTGAGGGAAAGGGCATTTCAGAGGTGTGGGGCAGTCAGTGAAAAAGGTTTACGGCAGGAGATGGCTTTATACACAAAAGGGATAAAGCAAAGACATCTGTGAGCAGAACGCAAAAGTCGGGATGGTGTATAGCGAGAAATTAGGACTGATATGTAAGGAGGGGCAGAAGAGTGTAAAGCCTTAAAAGCGAGGAGGAGAATTGAGTGTGTGATACAGGATTTGATAGGAAGCCAGGAGAGGGATTTCAGCACGGGAGAAGCTGATACAGATTTAGGAAAGTGATTCTAGCAGCAGCGTTAAGGATAGATTGTAGAGGAGACAGTTGAGAGGCAGGAAGGCCGGGCAGCAGGAGGTTACAGTAGTCGAGATGCTAGAGAATTAGGGCCTGTGTCAGAGTTTTAGCAGTCAAGCAACATGTGGACAGGGAAAGGAGAGACAGTGTGAGCCTCAAAGGAGGGAAAAGAAAGAGAGGGAGGAATAGGAAGGGTTCGGTAGCGACAGAAAGAGAAGAGGAGGAGCCCCACACCTCCACCCCTGCCATCAGGGCGCGGAGTGTGGGAGAAATAAAGGCCACATAAGAGAGGGCAATTTCCAGTGCAGAGTCATACTGAGTGAGCCAATTCTCACTTATTGCAAAGAGAGTGAGAGATAAAGAAGTCATGCCCAGAGAGGGACTTGTTGGAAAGGGAGCAGCTATTCCAAAGGGCACAGGAGAAAGGGAGAGAGGAGGGAGGTTGACAGGGGATGGGTATGAGGTTCAAGGGGTTGACACAGAAGGAGTAGAAGTTGAATGTGGGAGGCGAGGATGAGAGCATGTAGAAATAAGTCAGGAACCAGAATTGGGAGAGATATCCTTAGAAGCACGGAGGAGAAGTATGGAAATAAAGAGAATGTGTGAGGATGATTTGTAGGGGTGTGTTTTAGTGCAGCGGCATAGCTGTGTAGTGTCAGAGGGTACAGGTATGCAAGTAGTTCATGTGAACTGATATGTGGCGAAGGAAGAAGAGATGGAGATATATGAATAGAGTTAGAGGCATAATGAAAGGTAGAAAGAAATATGTATTTTGAAAAGAAGCGAGGTCAGAGCAAATATAAATAGTTGTGTTTGCATGTCTTCTACAGTTTCACAAACCTGCTTCCTTCACCCCATTATCTTACAGTGGTTATGCTGCAGACCAGAGTTTTAAGCAGTGGCAGATAATCTAGTGAGCATATCACTTTTCGCTTCCTATCCACCTTACATTACAATGTTTCCCCAGAGCTTTTGCTTGCTGCATTAAAAAAAAACCTTTACCCCTAAGCTTAGGGCATGAAAAATGCAGAATCAGTGGACTAACTCAAGGACAGCTTGTTATTTTTTTTTTATGTCTTTTGCACTCATCCGTGTGATCTTTCACACTTATTCATTAAAATGTTATAGTTCTAATTGGGGTACTATTGCACGGAAACTCACATTGACTTCAATATGAGCAATTTCAAGGTATACCAGCAGGCAAAATCTGCATTTAAAAACAAATGATAACTCACAAGAGGGTATCTAAGAAGACATAAATTCACTCTGTGGGTATAACACCATCAAGCTTACATTGAATGGCTAGGTCCATGTGTGTATGTCTATTTCATATTTACAAAACTCTAGAGCGAAAAACTGGTTTTATCCTGAAATTAGTGTGCATTTTAGTAAGGTTAATCTGCATTGCTTAGGATGGCATGCAGGCTACAGGTTGATATGTAAAACATAAATTCTTAGCACGAAAGCAAAGTGCTATTTTATTAGATGAAATGCTTAATCAGCTATTTTTCTTTAATAGAGACATACTGTATGTTTATAGCTTTTAATATTGCTATTCCAAGGCACAGTAACAATGGGAGGTAATTAAAATAACCACAGCAACAATTTTTTTAAGCATCAGTCAGCTATAGTTTGTATATAAGCACTATGCTACTGACTGTAGATTGAATACAAAATAGGATCTTTTTTTTTTCTTCAAAACTGTGGGTTTTTTCCAGCTGTGTTATTTTTTTATACTTCAATGTTAGTTAAGCACGTGATGAAATTCGGGATATACCTTCCTTTATCATTTATAATATTCAGTAGATTTATTTTTACTCTGTATTTTCTTGATTGATACTTTTTTTTTTTATAACAATTTTTTATTGATTTTTTTTCACAGAATACATATCATATCACATATCGCTTATCATATCACTTATCACAGAATACATACATATTCTATTCTCTTGTGTGAAAACCAACAGATCAACTAAAACATCAAACCACATAACCAAGGGAAGGAAGGGGGGTGGGGGGAGGGCAGGTTCCAAATGGTCCGATCCATGAGCCTGTAAGACTCCCGTGCGGTTCCAGGTATTATCTTTTCCTTGTGGCTTTCCCTCATTAATCAAAGGAGAACGCATCTCAAACTATCAAAGCAACACTGTGGCGGCATTCACCCCTGGGATGTCTGTCTGGGCTAGCCAGGGAAACCAGAACTTTTGGAATTTATCGCCAGTGTCATTAATCATACTCGTAAGTTTCTCCATCTGGCACACGAACCAAATTCTGTTTCTAATCTTGGCCAATGTCGGAATCTCTTTCTGTTTCCACTGTGCTGCGATCTCGCACCTCGTTGCCGTTGCAAAATGGGCGATTAATTTGAGTATATATCTGGAGATTCCCTGTGATGGTCTGTTCAACAAGAACAACCAAGGGTCCAATGGAATTTCGAGGCTCAAAATCCTCTGCAGCCAATCGTTTATCTGTTCCCATAAGGGTTCAAGACGAGGAGAAGACCACAGCATGTGCAACAAGTCCCCTTGCTCTCCACATTGTTTAGAGCACAATGGGAAGTAACCCGGGACAAATTTAGATAGCTTCAGTGGGGTGTAATACCACCTCATTAGGACTTTATATGCATTCTCCTTTAATGTCATGCAGATTGAGCTTTTTGCTGTTGCAATGTATATTTTATCCCACTCCTCATCCTCTATCACTTCTCCCAGGTCCTCCTGCCACCTAGCTATATAAGGGGCTTATACGAGTTCGTGTTATCAGAACAGACCACTTCCCTGTACAATTGCGAGGTTAGTCCCCTGGTATCTGTCCCTGCAATACAGATTTTCTCCAAATGTGTCAGTTGTGGGCGCTGTGTTATTTTATTATAATATGCCCTGATCTGGAGGTATCTAAAAAATTCTGAATTGGGGATGTCTTTGTCCGATTTGATTTGTTCAAAAGATTTAATTATGTTCCTACCCTCCAGATCCTTAAGTCTACTATACCCTTTTTGAGCCCTAATTTTGAAGTCCCCTCTGATCAGGCCCGGAGCAAAGTCAGAATTCTTGATTAGCGGGGACATCAGTGAGTTTTCTGTGGTTAGGGAGCATCTAACTTTTGCATCCTCCCAAAGAGCCAACGAGTTGGTCATTGAGGAAAGCGGCTCGCGTATGGACTTTAGCATCATTTTGGGTACTAGATCAAATTCTGTATGTCCAGTGGTGCGCACATTTCTCCCTCAAGCGCTACCCATCTTTTGGCCTTGGGGTCTGTGTGCCACTGTGTAATTTGGCATAATTGTGCCGCTTTAAAGTATGCTGACAAGCAATGTACCGCCAGCCCTCCTCTTGTAGGTGGCCTCATAAGAAATGTGTTCCTTACTCTCTGGGTTTTGCCTTTCCATATGAATTTAGATATTAGCGTCTGCATGGCTCGAATATCCCTCACAACTACCGGTACTGGCAGGGTTTGGATTAAATAAAGGAGGCGAGGTAGAAGATTCATTTTAAAACAGTATATTCTTCCCAGCCAAGATATACTGTAGGATGCCCAGCGCCCCAAATCTCCTTTTAGTGTTTGCAGTAATTTGGGGTAGTTTGCACCATACAAAGACCCATATCTATTCGTTATATACACACCCAGATATTTGATCGCCTTGGTTTGCCGTTTAAAGTTAAAATTTATGGAGATCAATTTCTCCATCTCTTTGGTTGATTTTAAAACCAGAGATTCTGTTAAATCTACTTAATAGACTGAAGAGATTGGGCAACAATGTGAGAGGCCTTGATAGCATGAGCATGATGTCATCTGCATACAGAGCTATCTTATGCGTCTGATCATTAATTTGTATACCCGATATGTCTGGGCTTCTTCTAATCTGGGCCGCTAACGGTTCCATACAGAATGCAAACAACAGAGTCGAGAGCGGACATCCCTGCCTCGTACCGCTTTTAATTGGGAAAAGTTCTGAAAGGAAGCCCTGATGTACAACCTTTGCTATTGGTGCGGAATACAGAGCTGTGATTGCTTATAAAATTCTACCCCCGAACCCGAATGCTCTCAGTGTGGCTTCAAGATAGGCCCAGTCTATCCTATCAAAAGCTTTTTCGGCGTCTAAACTCAACACCATAGTAGGAATCTTTTTCTTGTTAGCCAATTTGATCAAATTGATTATACGCTTGGTGTTGTCTGCCGCCTGTCTACTTGTTCTAAAGCCCACCTGGTCTGGGTGGACAATCTGGGAAGGATATGACCCAACCTGTTAGCTAATTATTTCGAGTAAATTTTTATAGCCGTGTTTATTAACGAGATTGGCCTGTAACTTGTACAGTTTGTCGGATCCTTCCCCTCCTTGAGTATCAAAGAGATAGAAACCTAAAGCATTCGGTCCGGGAGTGAAGCTCCCGCCAGCACTGCATTGTACATCCTCAGCAAATGGGGGGCTAACAATTTATCAAATTTTTTAGAATACAAATTGGAGAATCCATCAGGGCCTGGTGCTTTAGAGGGCTTCAACTGTTTAATTACCACTAACACCTCTTCAATCGTAAACTCTCTCTGTAGTTGCTCTCTCTCATCCCTGCTCAACCTTGGCAGATCCGAGTCTCTTAGGAAGTCTCTTAGGGCCGCCTCTGTTTTAACTCCATGCAAGACTTTCTTCCCATTATAGAGTTCCTCATAATAATTTTTAAATTCTTCTACAATTAGCTTCGGGTTGAAGGTATGGGCTCCATCCTTTCTGCGAATTGTATTTATATTGTAATTTGGCATTCTGTTTCTAATTTTTTGGGCCAGCATGGTATCCGGCTTGTTAGCTCTTTCATAACATTTCCTCCTTGACCAACTCATAGATTGCTCCGCCTGGGAGGTGAGTAGCAGATTTAGCTCTATCCATACATCCTTTAATTCTTTAAGGCTTTCTACGTTTTTATTTTGTCTATGCAAGTCTGAAAGTTCTTGCAATTTGGCTCTTAGCTCAGTTACCTTAGCTTCTCTTTGTTTTTTGCGACCTGCTGCTATATTAATGAGCGTACCCCTCAGTGTTGCCTTATGGGCTTCCCAAAGTGTTAGGCGCGAATCCACACTTTCCGAATTGATTCTAAAGAATTGTTCTATTTCCACTTTGAGATCCTGGAATACCTCTGGAACTTTAATAATCGATTCATTCAGCTTCCAGTTTGCTCCTGGCCCGTCCAGCTTAATTTGCGAGCACCGTAGTTCTACTGGTGCCCATGATCTGATAATGAAATATCATGGATCTGAGTTTTGGAGATCTTTGGGACCAGTCTGTTTGAAACAAGGTAGTCTATTCTGCTATAGCAATCATGTGGGTGAGAATGGAAAGTGAAGCCATTGTCTCTAGGGTGGAGTTCCCTCCAAATATCCATTAGCTGCTATTTCTGAGGCTGCAACGGAATTTATCTACAATTTTCTTCCTTCTTATTTTAAAGGGGGCTGAGCTATCTAACTCAGGATCCAGTACCAGATTAAAATCTCTGCCTAATATTATGTACCCACGGGCAATCCTGTCAAGCGTGTTAAAGAGGGACCCAGAGAATTTGGGATCGTGTTCGCAGGGGGCATATACGGTGGTCAATGTCAAATATTGTCCCTACATCTTACCCACCAGGATGAGATATCTCCCCTCCCTATCTTTTTGAACTTGTTCCACTTCAAATGGGAAATTATTGCTAAACAATATTGCCACCCCCCTTTTCTTTACCCTAGCTGAGGAGAGATACCACTGCCGGTATTTTATATCGAAGAATTTCGGGTGGCTTGTTACGCTAAAGTGGGTCTCTTGAAGAAAGATAATGTCCGCCTGTTTCCTTTTATAGTCTAATAATGACAACCGTCTTTTTCCTGGGATGTTCAGATCTTTGACATTATGTGACACAATCACTAACCCCATGATGATGTGGTAAAGGGACTGCTTATCCTACCTTGCCTCCTAACCGAACCGCACAGGAGTCTCTTCTTTTGCTGGTGATTTTCACCCTTTTGCTCAATCATTCCGATGGACCTGCAGGGGAAAAGGGAAGGGGGAGGGACCCAGGGAAGGGGGACACACACAGGAAGGGAGACTAACCAACTAGAGGAACATAAAAATAACACTAAAGATAATAACACTTTAACCGGGTCTGTGGCCATCAACTTAGACCTAGACCCCAATGCCCTAGGGTTAGAGTTCGGCGCTGGGTCTCCACATCTCAGGGTCTCTGGCTCCAGGCACCTAAAGTGCCCAGCACCCATAGGGCCTTTGTTGGTGCCGAGGGGCCGTCCCCTCCCACCAATTGAGTGCAGCATGCAGACAATCAGAGCAGGGCAGCTCTCCCGCCCTACCCAGCCTAACATTGCCAAACATAATTAAAACCCAGACTAACTGACCTAATAACATTTCTATTGCTACCCTTATTTAACCACTTCAAAACTGCGGCTATTTTATGTATTTACGCGCCTTAACCCCCTGCTATCATCTACTCATTCAACCGAAGCCCTCTCTTCAACTTCTTAAACCCAACACCACATTTCTAATCCTACCTATTACCCAGATTGTCATTGTTCCTCCAGCCCAATTTTAACAACGACCTCCTCTCCTCTAGTGTGCCCATACTGTGTGTATCTATTTGTAAGCTGCCTGCTTTACCACCACCTCTATTAGGCTTTCTCATGTTGGTGTCCTGCCTCCCCCTTTCCCTTATCTCCCTGACCCGTCTTTGTTTCCTAAGTGGCCCCTCTCCCCTCCATTATACATATACCTGTCCCCACATGGCTAAACCCCCGGTCTCCCCTGTTGCTATCGTGGCCTACAGGACTGCTGCAGTGACTTATAGAGATCCTCCATTTTGTGTTGCAGCCTACCCTCTCCCTTTGCTCTCCCTGTGCCACTTTCCCACCTGACTCTATCCCCTGTGCTAATTTCTCCCCCCTGGACCAGAGAACTCCTGACCTCTGTCTCCTCCTGCTCTAGCCCTGCCATGCGGCGACAGCACCCAGCGCCGCCATGATGGGTTGATCCTTGCTTCTGGGGTGGAGAGGACCTTCATGCTGCCCCTTCGACAGCCAGTGTTCCCGACGGGCTTCTGTACAGATAGTTCCACTGGTCAGCATAATACAGACATGGATCCTCGATCCTGGGTGGGTCCTCCAAGCATGCCCTGGACTCAGCATAGATAATAAGTTTTTTCTTCCTCACCAACCAAGACCCGGCAGCTCCTCCAGGTCAGCTCTGCATTCCCTCGGCACACAGCAAAAAGACGACAATGTTGCTTTAAAAGTTAATTGGCTGGGAAGACAGAAAATCCTGGCTCTCTAGGACCTTAGCTGCCTGACTTATCCTCTCTCCCTCGTGCTGATCGCCTCACTTCGCGCCAGGACGCCTCCGGGGATGGATCCTCTTCAGTAAGGTGGGTGAAATTTGATTTTATTTCCAGCTTCTTCAGGAACTCCGCACCTTCTTCAATAGCCCGCTTGGCTACAGCTCTGCCTCCCTTGATGACCAGTAATCCAAATAGGAACGTCCAGCGGTAGCGGACGCCATTTTCCCTCAGGATTCTGGTTACCGGTTGGAGCCTGCGTCTGCGCTCTAAAGTGCTTGGGTACAGGTCTTGAAATATTTGGAGTTGCACTTGTTCAAATACTTTAATGGGGGTATTCCTAGTAACTTTAGTGGGGGCATCCTTGGTCTTGAAAAAATGAAAGTGGGCTATTACATCTCGTGGGGCTTCTTCTCCTTGCGGTTTAGCCCTCAGGGCTCTATGGCAGCGATCCAGCTGAATCTCTGCCTCTGTTTTATCTGGCAGCACTTAGTTGCGCCACCGAGATACAAAGTCCTCCACATCCTCTATTGCTTCTGGAATCCCCCTTAGCCTGATGTTGTTTCTTCTGTCGCAGTTCTCTGCGTCCTCTTGCCGCTCCATGAGGCTTGTTATTTGTGTCTGTAAGTGAGCTGATGTTTTGTCATGCTTCTTCATCGCTTTGGCAGTGACATCCATTCTTCTCTCAAGCTCGTCAGTTCTGTCCCCTATCTGCCCTATATCCTTTCTCAGCTCCGCTATTTCAGATTGAAAAAATGCTTTAATATCGCTGAGCAATGCCTTCAAGTCCTTTTTTAGATCTGCTCTCATGACAACTTCTCTCTTATCGTCCCCCTGTCTTGAATCCATCTCAGAGTCACATCCTCCTGAGTCTCGTAATGGCGGTTCTCTTCCCGCTCTTGCGCGAGCTGAAGCAGCAAAATATGACTTCAGGTCTTTGGTTCTCTGCTTATTTTTCGAGCATTTGGGCATCCCTGAGTGTTACACCATTAGAATCTAGCCTTTGATGTGATTTTTGGGCTTTATTATGTTTCAGTTATTGGGTTATTGCGCTGGGGATAGACGGAGCTTAAGAGCTATGCTGCCATCTACCCTGCTGTGGCGCATGCGCTCCGATACTTTCTTATATAATACAGACTCCATTCTGAATGACAGAACTACTGGTAATGCAATGTAAGGAACTACTTATTCCACCACATAATTATTTAACAGCACTTCACACAATGCACCACGTGTGCAAAACTCTTGTTTTCACTGTTTAATTACAGATGTATGATAACGGTTCAATTACAGGTGGTCAAATGGTTTGGAAATGGTGTAATCATAGTATAAATCATATGAGAGAGAAAATACTTCAGACAACATAAAAACAGCCTAACTATTTATAGAATTGCTACCAGGGATAGAAAAAAAACAATACATTTGTTAAAATGATCTGGGAATAAGAAGAACAAACCAAACAAAGCTTAACCCTAAAAAGGTGAACTTTCATTTTAGGGAAGTGAGAAACATAGTTGGGGGCTCAGAATACTAAAATGAGAAATAACCAGTGGATCAGCGTATACACAATTAAGTGATACACCAGGGGGTGGAGAAAATATATACAATGTAGCAAAGTGTCTGGGTGAAGGATATAGAAAGAATACAGTTAGTCTCTTGCTATTGGCAAAAGTAAAAATGTCACAAATATTCCAAATTCTAATTTCCTTAAGGTAATGGGTAATAGGGAGTTCCCCAGAATACGAAATGTATGTCAATCAGTCTTATCAAATTCACTGTTGCTGCTTCTGGATAAGGAGTCTACAGCTACAGCTACCAAACTGTGGTAAGGCAAATCTAGAAGAAAAAAGGGCAAACAAACACAAATCACATTGTGCAGAATGTTAAAAAATGTATTACATGTAAGAGACAATAAAAATTCACAGATGGTACCTAGATTAAATTAACTTATCTGTGTGTGCTACAAGCACTTTTGTTGCCCCCCGAGTGCTGGCTGTGGGACTCAGTGCAACAGCAGCAGTGACGTCACGCCTAGGTTCTCCGGTCCTTCTATGGATGGTCAACGGGGGCAGAACCCTTCCAAGTCCTTACTCCTATGCTTTTTTCAACATGTAAGAGTCGCCCCATCAAAGAAGTAATAACCTTAAGGAAGTTGAAGTAGAGCATGCAGACTCCTACTACTGATAACCGATTGGTTAAAGATACACACACACCTCTCACATGAGGAGCGTCGGGCTGAATACAGGCACATGAGGCTTTATGAGAGATGACCAGATGCAAAGATTTTAAATGAACACTATCATGTATATAGCGCATACATGAGTGACTGACAGTATATAGTTAATGACACGGTAAAAATATTAAATGTGTAGTATAAAGGACTACTAAATGATCAAAATGTAGAAATGTTGCCTATATAAAAAACAATAAAAGAAGGCACCAGCACTAAGGTTAATAGAAATGTATTTCCTATAATGAAGAGTACGTAAAGAAACATGATAAAAAGTCTCACATAAAATCACCTTAAAATGCCTTAGTGCGAATGAACTATGAATGCAAATTGTATTTATTTTTCCCAAAAATGAATAAGATAAAATGTATAATTACAGATATCAATATAAGTGAATAGGATGCCATAAATGGCATACTTAAATATAAACTTACTAAAAGAATGGGGATAAGAATCATAGATATATAGGAAACCATGGTATTTACTGGTCTACAGTCAACATTACCATGACTAATGTGAATTAACTATATAAAATATGTTAAAAATATAAAAGACAATTAATTTAACAATATGCATTCTCAAAGAGAGTGAGAAGGGCGGGGGTATGTTCCAAAAGTCAATTGAACGAGCAACATTTCAGCATATGATCCAAAAAAGTAATAGATTGGAGAGGACCAATGGGCAGATGGAAAGATAGTGTGAGCCTAATAAATGAACCAGTCGTCATACATCCCATGGCTATAAAATTACAGTGAATATAAAAAGTCTGCTACTGTAGGTCGATGTCTCGGGAGACCAGGACTATTTGCACCAGGGATCAATACATTAGACAGAACTGCAGAATTGAATAAAAGTTCATTTATTGGAAAAAGTTCACACAAACTTCCAGTACATAAAACACACACACAAACTCACCCAACTGGGGGAACAACCTAAAGTCCTAAGTGTGGGGACCTCCGTCCAGAAGATTACGCAGCTGTCCTCTGTAGTATAGGCAGCACTGCCTTGCTCTCCGCTGGCTAGCAGTTTTAAATTCTCCACCTGTGCTTCACTCCAGATTGCTCTGGCCAACACTGCACTCACAGACCACAGCTCCACTGGATGCTCCAGAACTTGGCACTGGGTCTCCTCAATTCCCTTCTGCTGACTCCCTGTCAGCTCTTCCTTTACAGGGGCTCTGCCAATATCCTGTCTGCACACAAAATTCACAAAGAATATAAAGTACAGAATTACTCTGTTGAGGCTGTTGAGAAGGCATATTTATACCCCTGTCCCAATTAGGGTGATGCCAGCTAGTCTGGGTACAGTGGGAACAATATTCCTGGGTTGAAAGTGGGCCAGGACAATGCTGATGTAATTCCCTTCCACAGGCAAACAATACAGATACAGCCCCAGGTCTTACAGCTTTCTTACAGAGCAAGTCCACTCAGCAGGAAATTGAGTTCTCCCTGGTTCTTCAACAATGGGCCTAATCCCACCACAGTGTCCAGGGATACAATACCAAACTTTGATGTGATTGCAGCTCATTTTCCAAGAGATAATTAACCCCTACTGGTCCCCATTCTTGATCAGAGCTGTACATCACTGTTTTACATAGTTTCAGAGGAACATATATAGGACTGCTACAATAAACTTTATATACATAAACAACTACAACATATCATGGACAGGAAGGGGTACTGGTGGGCTTAACCTTTATTTAAAAGCAGCCAAATCAACCCTACCATCACAGTTGATATCCAGGTTGAGGCCCTTGGGTTGAGAGTCCTTAGTTGGTGTATCCAGCACGTTGACAAAGACAAAAGTATTATGTTTATTTATTTATAAAATATTTTACCAGGAAGTAATACATTGAGAGTTACCTCTCGTTTTCAAGTATGTCCTGGGATATGTATGTGTCCTCCCCGTTTGTCCACCAGAACCTGTTGTATACCTTTGATAGTAAGTCCTGTAGGATCTTTGTTGTGTATATCATTGAAATGCTTGGGTAGAAGAAGCGAGTCTGAAGTGACCTTTTTGTCTTCCCTACATACTGCTTGTTGCAGGAAAAATAATTAAATAAACAATATATGTAAAATTATAGTTAATACAATCTTTCACATCAGTTTTTTTGCCTGTGACTAGTGAGTGACATCACTTTTTCTCTTTGGTGTCCAGATGGTTACATGTTATGCAGCTAGTAAAACCATAATTAAAACATCCGGACAGTTGCTCCATAAGCAAATTATTGTTACCATTTTCATTGTCACCTTTGAGCATTGTTGGGGCTAATATCGATTTAAGACTTATATTTTTTTTAAAATAATTTTGAGGTATGCTTGCAATGTTTACCCTAGAAATGGGTCACATTGTAAAATGTTCCAATATATTCAAAGCATATTGATAATTTGTGGGGCGTCTCCATTGTATCTTGTTTAATAACACACCTCCTATAAACTTATTTATCTTCTTAATGGGTGTTATACCATCTTCATGAGATTCTCCAAGAAGAGTGGCCCTATCCAGGTGTTCAGCTCAGCGTTACTGACCACTTGTTGGTTTTATTCTTTTTGAATAAAGCGTTCTTTGAGTTAATTTGCTTATATAAGATAATCATTATCTCTCGAACAGTTCCTGCATATATGTTGGATCTGTCCGTATGGTATATATTTTTTACCCATTTGGGGTGATGATTGCTTTTAGCATTGAGATAACCATTACATTCTACAAATGTTCTGTGTTTTAGAATGTATACTTCCCTTCTCAAAGAAGAGTGCTAGGTCTAAGAATTCAATTTCAGTCTTACTCCACTTGGAGGTGAAAATAAGGTGCATATCATTATTGTTAAGGTGTTCTAGAAAGCTTTCCAGCTTGTTGACATCACTTTGCCAAATGAAGATTATATCAGCTATATATCTCTTCCATATTTATATGTAAGGGAGGAAGGGATTGTTATCCCAAATGTATACTTCCTTCCATAAATCCATAAATAAATGAGCATAATTGGGTGCAAATGTTGTCCCCATTGCTGTTTCACATGTTTGCAAGTAAAAAGACTCTTCAAAACTAAAAAATGATGTACAAAAATAAAATGTATGCTATTTAAGATAAAATCTTTTTGCTCTGGGGCCATATGGGACTGATGGCCAAAAAATATCTGATAGCATTAACACCCAATGCATGCAATATGCAGGTTTATAGAGCCTGAACATCATATGTGACTCATATGTAATTTTCGTTCCAGTCTATAGTTTATACAATTTGACGTAGTTTGATCAAGTCTTTCAGATATGACTTTAGACCTATCACTTTTCTGTAAATAGTTATCGACTATTCGAGAATAGGGTCCCTAACAACCAACCTATCAGAATATGTTGATCGCTATATCAACTAGAGACTCTCAAACCAAAGGGCCTCAACCTGGATATTGATATAGCAGCCTTTTTATATTTTTTAGAATTTGATACACAAGAGATGTATGAAGACTAGTTGGTCTATTGGTCTCACACTATCTTTCCATCTGCCCACTGGTCCCCTCTGTAATGCAAAGATTCTGGATTCAGCCAATAACTTGCACACTCTGAGTCAGTAGATGTAATCAAATAGGGGTTTTACTTAGCTTTGATCATGTTAGCAGTTAAAGCTTGCACAGCTAAACTGCATACAACAGGAAAACAACAGGGATACTAACTTCATACCAGTTGCAGCACAAGCGCCGGGGGTTTGGCCCTCTAACATTAGACATACTGTAACTGTGTATGGGGTATGGCTTCCCCCTGGCCCAACATTATTTTGTATGGAGTACTTCTTGACCCTATTGGGCGTTCAATTAGAGTTTTGCCTGTGTAAGGACTCCATGCCACCCCTGTAGTGTCTGTGTTGTGGTGAGTTTATGAATTTGCTCTTTTAACAACCCATTACTCTGCTCCACCAAACCAGCCGCCTGTGGATGATATGGAATATGCAATGTTCACTGCACTGCACAGTCCTTAGCTCATGCTTGCACAACATGGTCAGTAAAATGGGTCCCATGATCTGATTGAATTTATTTGATTTATTATTTGATTGATATATTCTATATCTATGCTTTTTATCCTTATTCTTTTAATACGTTTATATTTATATATGGTACTTTTGGCATCCTATTCACTTCCATTTGTACCTGCAATGATACATTTTATCTGATGAATTTTTGGGGGGGAATTTGTTTTCTTTGCATTCAAAGTGGTCTGTACTACTACTGCCTTACATCCATTGCACTGTACAATACCAAACACTGATTTTGGATTTAAGCACTTCTTGTTTAAAACTCACACTTAAAAGCCCAGCTGCACTTGGAACAACCAGATGATTTATAGGCAGAGTGAGGAAGCTCCCAGATGAGCTTAGAATACCTATTTATATACAGCAGGCCAGTCTGAGCAAGCAAGGACAGACCAATCAGGTGAGGGCAATATGTCAGTAGCTTAACTCTATCAATCTCTTAGATAAAAAAAAATAGTTAACTCCCAAGCAGACATAATGAACAATATACAAACACAACTCTGCTGCTTGTTGATACAAAGGGGGCTACAGTATATATATATATATATAAAATCGTTTCACCAGGGTCTCCATGTCAGCAGCCTTGCGGGTACCCCCATTTGGCACACTACCTTGCTCTCACGCCTCAGACACACACGACCTTGCTCTCACACACAACCTTGCTTTCACCCCCTCGCACACACTTCTTTGCTCACCCCCTCACTCACAACCTTGCACTGACACACCATCTTGCCCTCACACACACACACACCACCTTGCTGAACCCCCACACATCAACTTGTTCTCCCTCCCTCACATGCCTACTATGTATTTCTCTTCCCCCTCACTGTCCCCAACTCCCCCCCCCCCTTGACTGTCCCACAAGCCGCCTGTCTGTGTGGAAGCTGCTACAGGGAGTGCTCAGTCATGCGGGTGAGGAAACAGACAGAAGGAATTGTGTTTGTTTAGTGATGACCCCACCCCTGCATCAAGCAGTGACGGCAAATCAGCAGGTGCAGAACTTGAGCCCGACCTGTGGCCTTTGCCGTGCCCAATTTCCGGCGCCTGCTGGCAGGGCTCCTTCATGGTTCAGGCCCCTCCGCATTGTGATGAGTCATGTTCATACATACATATATACAGGCATACCCCGCATTAACGTACGCAATGGGACCGGAGCATGTATGTAAAGTGAAAATGTACTTAAAGTGAAGCACTACCTTTTTTCCACTTATCGATGCATGTACTGCAACCATCATATACGTGCATAACTGAAGTAAATAATGCATTTGTAACAGGCTCTATAGTCTCCCCGCTTTCGCATAGCTTCGGTACAGGTAGGGAGCCGGTATTGCTGTTCAGGACGTGCTGAAAGGCGCATGCGTGAGCTGCCGTTTGTCTATTGAGCGATATGTCCTTACTCGCGAGTGTACTTAAAGTGCGTGTCCTTAAACCGGGGTATGCCTGTATATATATATATAGTATGTTTGTTTTTTCCTTTATATTCAAGAGGCAAACATACAGTATTTAATTTGTGGTTTCCTTTTTAGCGCGTGTGATACATTTTTAGCGAGCGACTAAAATCCAAAATATATCACAAAAAGTGATGCAAATACATATCAATCTAATTCTTTGGTTGAACTTATATGACTACATCATTGTCTTCATTTCTGAGACTGAGATATCAGAGAAGCTGAGTTGCTTAATAATTCCCGGTCTTTTTGCACTGGATAACACCTGTGCATAACCAGTCCTATCCCAAGTCTCCCTGTGAAAAAGACAGGATAGTGACATTCCAAAGACGGTCAAAGATGTTTCTCTTTTTACAAATAGGAAGCATGTTATCTCAAGTCAAATATACCTTAGCTTTTTCTATTTGCTCTTCAGAAGAATTCCATTACTATATTTACATGTAATGGCGTTAAAAAAAATAAAACACACACATACATTTGCTTTAAAGTGCGGTCACATTAAACTTAAAGAGCTCCTGTAATGTATTCACATTTTACATGTGATAAAAAATGTGCAGTCCACAGCTGCTGCTTTTTACTGGAAATACCTATCTGATGCCATGACTCTGGAGTCATAAATCAACAGTAAATAGGATCTACTGAAGTGTGATTTCATTTTCAGAAATTAATTGGTACTGTCCCCAGGTACTATCATGGACAGTAAAGGGAAATAAAACACCTTAAGTGTAAGTTCGCCAAAGATACTGCTATGTACAATGGAAATCCCAAGAAATGTAAGACATTACTTTCATAGCAAATAGAAGTCTTCAAATGGCATAATATGTACAGTAATGCAATATCTGTTCAGACAGTTGACATCCATTATGTGATGTATACAGTAGTGCAACATACCCAATTTACAGTCACCAAAACTATTTGCACAAAATTGTAGGCATTAACTGTACAAGTCCTTATTAATGATCATATTTAAAAAAAGCAACTAGCATACAGTATTATATCATGGGGTTGACTTTCTGCTGTTTCTTACCAATTACAAATGTTGCAGGCATTATTTCCCATGTTAATACTGGTTAACGCACAGTATAATGAAATAAATATCAAATGAGTTAAGGAGATAATGTACGTTATCATTGTTTTCAAATGTGCTGCATCGCGCTGTAAATATTGTGTTAGCGTTAACGCAATGCATTGCATTAATTGGGGCTATAACGTATGCTACAGCTGTAGGTTACTGGGGTTTTTTTTTTTTTTCAAAAATGTCTGCAAATCCACTAGAAAACTAATTTTAATAATATGAATAAATCTATAACGCATACTAAATTAGGCAAAGGAGAAAAAAAATCTTTGTATGAGTTACAGACAGCATAAATGTAGAAGAATAATTTATAAGCAGTAACACTCTTCAAACATTAGCAAGCAAAACAATGTCTATTGTAAAGTACAACACATGGAACCCTTTCTACTTTATATAATTTGAAAATAAGTATGCGGCAGTGGTAAAACTACATTGAATTTTATGAAGTAATTCACATTGGGCAACAGCACACAAGGCCATTACTCTTGAGGATCCATTACAATCTTATGTGTACTGTAAGTGTGTATTTCTTGTTTTGTTCAGCTTATGTAATTATCCATGTACACAGAACAACAAGAAAGATTAACTGCTATACAGTAATATTTATGCTATTGTACATTATTTAGTAACAATGCTATATTATATCTGATACAGTATGTAGAGTGAAATTTTGTATTTATTTCTATTTCAATTTATGTTATACATTTATTTAATGAAAAATATATTTAAAAAGGAGTTTGTATTAGCTGTACAGTATTTCTTTATTCTAAAGTTGTGTATCCATGTAGGTCCTTGCATGGTTGTAACATGTTGCTTGCTCTATAACGGAACAGAGGAACATCAAGACACACAGACTTAGCAAAAACAGAAATGTAATGCAGCCAAAGAAATCAATGTTTCGACTGCCAAGCAGTCTTGATCATGGTGAGAGCTGAATTACAGAGGCCATGCTAACCTCTCAGGCAGGCAAATTTCCAACATTTCATATCTTGAGTATTCAATAGCCAAATGTCAAAAAGATGAGAGTGCTAAAAACCGCAGCAAATTAATTTGTAATAGTAAAAAGAAAGGAAATGTACAGTATTTGTTATGGTAAGTAGAGCGGGTTGCTGCTTTAAAAAATTCTGTTTACACAATTTGAAATACGAACTCCTGAAATAAAGCATAAAAATGCCACATGATGTAGGAAAACTTAATTGGATGTTTACTCATATTAAATCTCCCTGACAGTTGAGTTCCATTTTATTCTCCAAAAAACGTTCCTCATTTCTCATCTTCAGGAAATAAACCATTGAATCTCACTGTGAACAGACAAATGTAGCATGGCTTATTTTCTCCATTCCATCTCTGGGAATCGTCAATGGTAAACAACGACAACAGTCTCAAACCCTGCAGAAGCTTCCAGCAGCTATTGTACTCCTTCCCCAGCTATATAAAATAACCTTTTTGTAGGTAAATTGACAACCACTGTGATTACTGTGAATCCTTGTGAAGGTGTAAGACCAATAAGAAAGTTGTCTACTGTAGATATAGTATTCCAGTATTTTGAAGGTGTTGACAATGGCTGAAGGAAGCCAGAAGAAACTTATAGGGGATTTTACTCCAATAACTCGTATAACAAGAGGCTACTGTACATAGTGTGCAATTTTTCAGTACAGAACAGCAGACACTTCAAACTCGTCAGTGAAAAGTTTTAGATTTTCTAGGGTGACCTGCCAGCGGTGTATCATAGCAAATCTGATAACTCATTAATGGATGAATAGCTGAAATGCACAGTAAAGATGTAAATTCTTGAACTGGAATTCAGATATATTCTTAGAATCATTTTCTGATGAGATTGTTTGATCTTCGTTTTGTGCACAAGGAACATTGAACTGATAGCTAGGAAGTGGACGTGGTCTATAAAGGATGCCCGGTAGAGCGGACTATAGTTGTTAGCAGTGAGAAGTAGAGCTTAAAAGTATGCTTGACAGTGATGCTACCAAGCAGTTGTTTTAGCGCACACTACTGATGTTCTGATTAGCAGATGTTGTGGGTTCTGATTCTGTTGGACCTGACACCAGTGCCCCCTTTCTCACAAGGTGCCATAAGTTTGTGGATATAGTTATTATTGAAATATTTTTAGTAAGTGTGGGGTGTGAGTCATTTAAATGTACTTTGCATGTGTCATTAGCATATCTCCAAGGTGTCTAAGGTGTGCTCTCTTCACATGTTATTTGGAGGGAGATCTGAAGGGATACGTATATATATATAGTGCTTGGTACTATTCTAAAGTAGGTCTTCCTCTTTCCCCCAAAAGCAATATTTCAGGGTCTGACGCAACAGATTAAAAAAAATCCGCAAGTGAATTTAATATAAAATTAACCTAAAGGATTCCTATGAGAACCAGCTGGGGCCAAGGAACCAGAAGAGCACAGCGGTGCTCTTCTGGTTCCTTGGCTCCAGCTGGATTTTGTAGGAATCCTTCGGTTATGTACCTCTGTAGGAGACGCACGCGATCTGGAGCTTACACAGATTGTCACACCCAGTGAGTACTATTTTTATTATCACAATCAATTTACTATCCTGGTCTCTTGGACTGTATTATTGGGCTTAGGATTGCCAACAGGACTGAGAAGTGTATAGCATTGTGTGCTGTGCAAATATACAGGAACTTGTGTTATAAGGATTCAGTATCAACTGATATTACCATCATGACTTTTACCAGCACTTATATACTCACATGTAACATTTGACCATTTTTGCTCTGGTTTAACAGCATTTGATACTACATGGAATGTCTGTGCTGTTTGTGGTTTGAGCACTAGTGGAGACTCAGTGGTCTCTTGTTCATTATTTAATATAAAATTAGATTTCACAAAACCTGGGCAGAACGCATTAGGGTGTACCCGCTCACATATTTTAGTGCCCAAACTGTCTTTGGATTCATGTGTGCGGATTGGATTTTGGTAAAACACAGCGGAAAATCTGCCGATCGGATTTTGAGAGGTTCACCTATCTCTAGTTTTATCCATTGTTTATACCATATTTTTCTTTTTGTCCTGATCAAGGTCTCAGCTTGAGCCTGAAATATTAACCTTTCTTTATTATATTATTCCAATAAATATGGATGCCACTATTTGATTTTGGGTGTGCTTTGGCTCTCTCTGCATGTTGATATAATGGTACTTGCCCTGCACTCCCTCCATTTCCAATGTGCCCTAAAGTCGTTTTCATGGTTCTGTGTGGTCTTCTTACAGATAGTATCCCCAGAAAACTGTCAGAAACACTATATCATCTTCACTAGTGAAGCCAACGACACACATCTAGTGCCAAATGATGCATGGGGCCATTTATTATACCTTATGAAGGGTGCCCCAAAATGTTGTGCACCATGTCTTGTTTATATATAATAAATGGCCCCACGGGAACCTTGGTACTAGATGCATTTGGCTTCATTAGTTTATTTGCATGTTAATAAGATACATATTTCTGTACAATAGCTTAGTGTACAACTGGCATTTCTAAATTTGTTCTAATAACAGATGAACACATGAAATGTGCTGGTACAAACCTTCAGAAAATATCAGGATGTCAAGAGAAAGTACTGCAAAGTGATCTAACATTTACTGAGAAAAAAAAAATCATAGAGAAAATGCTGAAGTGTTTCACAAGCCGAAATGCATCATCACATATTGAAAAGGTCCACACCGAATACCATCGTCCATGCATCCACGGCTTTAATGCACAAAGAATGGGGAGATGTATCTTTGTAAATCAACGTTACTGTAGTTTTGAGGCATTACTCCATTTGCCGCTTGTTTTTGCATCAAATGTAAGAAAATATTTCCCAATATTTTACATGACACCAATTGTTACACCACCTCAGACTAGTTGATTTTTTTTACGCCAATACATTACACTAGACAACAGGCTACGCACATCGTTGCCACCATGCATTCTTGCATCTTTGCTGGGAAACTCTGTCCCTTTTTAACTTGGCAGGATATTATGTCCCTCTTAACTTCTTCGGAAACACTGTGCCTCCTAACTGGGTGGAAAACGCTGTCCTTAACTTGAGCAAAACAAATTCTGGTAGTTAGGAGTTGCTGTGCTAGGGCTCCCAGCCTTAAATGCACTTAATTAATTTTGATCAACAGTCACTTATGTCCCGTGTACACTCAGAATTTTCTCAGGCGCCATTTTGGCTCTGTAGTAGGCTAGTACCGTTTGGTGCGGAACGCCACCATTATTAATCATTTTATACCACCCCTCTATTTGGGATTGATGCAAGTTTAATTTTCATACATTGGGATAGCTTTGCCAGATAAAAACACAAACATTCTTGCTTTTCTTTCTCTTGCTTTCCCAGCCCCACGTTGGGCACCAGATGTAATCCTCCCTGCCCAGCTACTAGGGAGATTACATTAGTGTGTTACAATATATATGGTTACTCTGCATGGGTTACTTTTGACTCAGGATGCTTGTTTCAGTCGACTGGGCGATGAGGTAGCAAGGTTGTAGAATAATGGGTGCCAGGAACATTTGTCATATAACAGTCTTTTATTCAGGTCCCCAGGCACGGGCACCGCACTCCACACTTTAGACAACGTTGTACATTTTCTTTCTTTGTTTATTTATTGTTATTGATGCTTTATGTGCTTCCATGAAAGCTCACTCTTAACACTCAGGGAGAGGTATGTGTTTTAATTGCTTAACCTTTCTTTAGGAGACCGGGGCCCCCCTCCTTTTCTGTTCAGGATACCCCTCTGTATTATCATGGAAGTGCTAGGCTCATTGGGAATCCTAGCGTCCTATACAAGTGACCCCAATACCTTTCGTCAGCATGGGAACTGCAACTTCCCTGCAGCTGAAGAGGAGTGTTAATGCAGTTACACGGTTAAACCTGATCCGCTGACACACAGAAGTCCTCGTTACTGAGGCCCTCTGTGGCATGCCGTTTACATACTTTGTATCTTATATTGGACTCCCTTAATCTGCTGGGATCTTAACTTAACAAGGATACTGTCCCTAGCTACAATACAATAAAGTAGATGTGGGCCTGTATGTACTATTGTATTTTGAACATTCCTATCTCTTCTCTCCAAGGCTCCCCTCCTCTTGTCCTCCTGGAACCTACCTTCCTGAACTTCCCCTCTCCTTAAGTGGAAAAAAGTTATATCAGTGGCGCTCAACACTGTAATAATCAAAACAATACTGATAGATAATATAGAATATACAACCAGAGCCACGGAAATCGCCCGTCCGAATGGATGCTCCACGTGAACATGTAAATATACAAAGAAATCAAATCATAGCATAATACTGTAAAACATACACATAAATGAACAAACAACACTTAACAGACGCTGAGAACAACAGGTAACTAATCACAATGGCATTTAATATGGCATATCATTAATATCATAAAATACACTTATAACACATAAAATAGTACATAAAAACATATATTAGGTTCAGGCAAGAATCTCCAACTCGGGTGGGGGGTACCTGCTTACCGAAAACAAGATGTTATCAGGCAATGGATAATTCAAAGAGTATCCCCTCTTATGGATAGCTGCTGCTGCTGCTGCTGTTGTTAACACCTGGGCTCAGACGAGGAGTCTCTTATGGGCAGGGACAGGTTTTTCCAGCTAGCTGCGTCTGCCTCAGTCCTCTCCCAGCACTGCGGCACCGTCCACGCACGGCAGAAGCTCCAGGACCGCACACACAGATACTTCCTGGTCTGCCCGCGCCACACGCACCAAACAAAGCAATGCTGAAATGCCGGATGTTCCTACGCCAGCGTTTGATTTCCCACAGCTCACAGCTCCCAACTTCGGAAGGGTACAGCACTCACACCCGAGTAGTAGGGACCTCACAGAACCACCCTACGCGTTTTGAAAGTCTTGCTTTCTTCCTCAGGGGTAAAAAGTAATGACTTTTTTTCCACTTCCATAGCCTGACTAGGGGTCAGGGTTATATCATAGGCTGCCAGCTCACTGTGGGATATAGCGCTACCTATTTGTTTTTTCCCCTCTCCTTAGCTACTCTCCGTGATGTCATGAACCCATGGAAACACAGAATGGGGCCCGGTACACACTAACCATATTAGTAACCCTATAGAGGAGGGGGGGGATGGTTACACCAAGGCACATCTCATTGTAATCTGTGCAGCATTCAACTCCTTCCTAACTTTTTGACATTATTCATGTATTAATTAAACTGTGATATGGGCATTTCTGTGCAAAAATGCACACCTTACTGTAATTTTTATCCCATGTTCGAGATGGTGTTCTGGCTGTGCAAATCTGTTAGATGCAAATGAAGATACCTTTGCCAAATTAGTTCTTTATATTTTGTGTGCAAATGAAAAAACGTCGCAAAATTCAGTAATCAAATACTATTCAATAAGCTGCCCGTTTGCATTTCACATGAAAATGCCCCCACAGAGATCTTGCCTCCCCAAGGCAAATGAGAATAAGTATTTTAGGGTGTAGAGAAAAAGAAAATGTGATAGAGATCATATGGGTTATGCAATAAACTGTGATAGTACATAGATTGACCAATTACTTCAATGGGAGTTTCTGTGTGATAGTGCCCCGACTGAGTTCCTCTCTGTAGAAGAGTTGTTAAAGACTGTCTTTCTTGTACTAGATACCTCATCCCACAGCCAATCAATAAATTGCATTCCGGGTCCAAGGTGACAAAGACAAAGCTCTACACCCAAAATTCTGAAGCAAATTGATCAGTTTACCAACATTTAGCTAAATCCTTCAAGCTGGACTTTTGGTCCCAAATTAGAGACGTTACAGATGTAGCAGATATTGTTGCACCCATTAACGCGAAACATTGCATTAAAGCTGCAGTTCAGTCAATATCCTGCATGTGTGTTTTTTTTAATAAATCAGTTCTATAGTAAGAAAAAATACTTTTAGCATTTTCTGTTTTAAAAACAACAACTTTGAAAGACCAATTTTCTTGTATTCTATTTTAACAGCCATTTGCTAAGGCACTGCCCCTTCATGTCCTGTCACAAGCCCTGGCACACCCCTTTGTCAGCCCTGCCCTCACTCTAGCACATGTCAGTGCAGGAGTGCTCATGAATATTCATGAGCTTCCACTGAGTGACAGAGGCAGAATATAAACATATGCCAGCTCTAATTATGTCACCAAATTTTCTTCTATCAATACATGGAGAACGAATTGACCTGCAGCTATACAGTTCTTTAGGTAATTAGAGATTGCACACATGAAACTATTGAAGTAAAAAAATAAATTAAAAACAAAAAACAAAAAAAAGACTGAACTGCAGCTTTAAGGTTCATGTGATATTTAATTTAACTCTGCATTAATGTGTCTGCCATTGAAAACAATGGTAACACGTGCATTCTCGCCTAACATTTTTTTGTGCATTATTCTGCATTAACAGGAGCACTAACGTCTTCTGCATCTGTATGAAATATATTTAATTGCTTGGGCTGAGTCTTCAAAAAGCCAAAAATGCATTTAGACATTTACTATATATGAAATGTGTTATAACCGTCATATGCTTCAAATAGAATTGCATTGGCTTACATATAATTTCCAATGCACCATGCACTTAATAAAATCAAACTTAAAAGGGTATTGCGTTGATCTTGTTGACATCTTGACATTTTCCACATTGCAAGGTGTTTTTGTGGTCATATTTTTAATGTCCTTTTTTATACTCTCGCTTATTCACACCTTACTAAAGTTAAAATCCATAACCATAATCTGCAAGAAGAAATTGAACAATTTGTTCATGCTCTTTTTCAAGCATATTATACTGTCTAATCTCCAAATATCACCAAAGAACATGCCAAAGTATTTATGTTATTCCTAACTGAAAATACAGGAAAAATTGTGGAATAAAAATGACAATGCTTCACAATATTTTAAACTCTATCTACTATAGTAGTAAAAGTTTGACACATTAATACCGTGACATCTTTTTTTAGACGTTTTTATTTAGACCTACCAGATGTTCTTCAGGTGCTTTGTTGTTCATAACCAATTTAAATGGATAATGTGCTGCACTCAAACTGAGCTATACTTTTCACAAATATAACTACAATTGTCAAACATGAAACAAAAATGATTATATCCACGGACAGCACTAATATGAGAGAAAGAATTAAAATAGATATGCTGAAGACTTTTAGTCATACAGATACACTGGACTTCATTTTATTTTACTGATGTCCAGATAACAAAAATCGCAGAGTATTTTAAAATGTTCATTGGAGACAAATAAACATCAATAGAACAAGCAAATGCCCTGCTTATTATTTTTATTTTGTCCTCGGGAGTAGAATTCATAGTCAGGATAGAGGTTTTAGATCTTACCGCCCTCCGTTTAGATAATTATAGTCGGTGTAGGTTCCCTTTATGAGGTGCAGGCAGTTGAGGAGTGGCCGGGATCCCACTTCTACCACGTAGTTTAAACTTGGAGCTGGATATATTCGGTTGCCGCACTATTCTAATAAAGTTTTACACAAGACATTTTAGCATAATAAATTGTTTACAGGCAGTCCTCATTTTACAACGCTTCGTTTTACAACGAATGGCTTATCCAACGCTATGCAATGCATACCTATATTCATTTATACAACGCCAAAGCGGCTTATCCAACGCTCTTACGACGCTTTGCAAATTACGCTACGCTTGCAAAGGTTTGTGGTGTATAATATATAATATATATATATATATATATATATATACACACATACCATAACAACGTTGCAAAGCGTCGTAAGAGACGTATATATATAATATTATATTATACTATATAATATATTATTTATGATATAATATATATAATAAAGTATATACTGCTGCGCGCGGCCAAGTTTATTCGAGCATTTGCCCGTTATTGGCCGCAGCAGTATCCTGGCGCGCGCCGGGTGACGGCGCGCGCGCCGAAGCAGCGGAAGAGCGCCCATCCGATCGGGCGCTCTCCCTACCGCTGCCGGGTCTGCCGGTCCCCCGAACCCCCGTGCCGTGCCNNNNAGCCATTCGTTGTAAAGCGTAGCGTTGTAAAACGAGGACTGCCTGTAGCTTTAAGATGTTAGTAGCAAAGGTAAAATCTTTAAAAAAGCTGCCCACATGTCAATAGCATAATGAACAGTTTTGTTATGTATGTGAGGCTAAAAGTATATACTGCTGCGGCCAAGTTTATTCGAGCATTTGCCCGTTCTTGGCCGCAGCAGTATCCTGGCGCGCGCCGGAGGGTGACGGGCGCGCGCCGAAGCAGCGGAAGAGCGCCCTCCGATCGGGGCGCTCTCCCTACCGCTGCCGGGTCTGCCGGGTCCCCCGGAACCCCCTGCCGCCGTCCCGCGATCGCGGGACACCAGGGCTCCCTCGGGGAGCCCTGGACGCGCGTGCAGGGGGCGCAGGCTCCCGATGACGCGTGACCGCGCGTCGGTGACGCACGGCACGCCGAGGGGCGGCCACTAGCAAGCCGGGAAATCTCCCGGCTTGCGGTACCGGCCACACTTTAATAAAGTGTGTCGGTAGTGTACACTATGTAGCCATGGTAAGAAATAGGGCTATATATCTATCCTCCTACTGGTGTAAGCCCTGCTAAGGGCGGGCTGCCAGTAGTTAACATGGGTTTCCCCCATCTCAAGCCCTGCCCTGATTGGTGGAGGTAGGCCCCCTGACTCTGTGTGGAAGGCAAGAGACACAGGGGAGGGGCCTGCTGACATCATGATGGGCAGGGCTGTCTAAAGATAGTTGAGTTCTGTCCTTGGTTCAGAGAGGTGTGTTCCAGAAGAGAAATGCATTACAGTTGGAGGAGCTCAGGCCGCCTGAGTAGAGTTGATAGAACTCTTGTCCCCCATACCATCGCGGGAGACTCAGGCCCTCCTGTTCCTCACAGGTATGCACCACCAAGACACATGTAATCCGCCCTCAGTACATCCTAGGGATCCGATCAGCAACCGGAGGGGGGGAGGAGGGTAGATGGGTTACGTTTGGAGGCGAGCTGCTGAGAGCTAGAAACAGGACAGGTTTACAGCGAAGCAGAGCTGGAAGTGTTAGGTACATCTTCCATGCAAGTGCTGTAGAAAGTAGGGCGCAATTGCACATCAGGGGTAGTCAGGAGAGTATGTCCTCTCGCACAGTACGCCCTGGGTGCCCTAAGAGGGTGTTGTAAGAAGGGTGTGTGGCTATAGCTGTCCTAGTCCCTTGAGGCAGATAGTGTGAGGCAACTGGGGGGGTTAGCCTGTTAACTAGTCCAGGGACCATGGCCCAGGGCCCGCACTATGAGAGGCCAACAGTAGGAGACGCCCGTACTTAGGGAGATGCCCGGTACACTAGCCAGCAACCACATAAAACACACCACAGAGTACTTGCAGGAACCGTCAGTGAGTGCGGTGTACCAAGAAAGAGTTCTGCCTAGGCTGGGGTATGCCATACATCATATCAGTGGGTAAAAGCATTCACAGAGTATCAGAGAGAACAGTCAGTGTCTAGGAACGAGTTACACACTAGACACTGAGAATAGCGATAGTATACATTTGGAGGGCTCACTAAAGATGGCGGCCGTCAATACATGTGCTCTGCGGAGCAAGAAGGAGTTAAAAATCGCGACAGCAGCGTCATTCACGGCCCAGCAGCTAGCAGCCAAAATGGCGACTCCCGCCAAGCCTGGATCGTGCACGTGCCGCGTGCAAGCAAGCGGCAAAAGAAATGTGGCGAGAGATGTGCAGGGGTTTGGCGCCAAACCCAGATCCCCTGCAGAAGGAGCGGCGCGAAAGCCGAAAGCCCACCCACCTGTACTGTGACTGGCTGACAGAAGAAGCCACGTCACGCTGAGCGAGACAGTGCCCCTCCTCTCGTTTCCACAAGAGAGAGGGGGAACTGCAAGAGCCAATCAGAGCCGTCCTCTCCAGCAGAAGGAGGGACAGGAAGTGAGAGCGAGGAACTTCACTTTTGCCTAACCATTGAAGAGCAAGGAGCTAAAGAACTGAACTGTTCCACCCCTGCATCAAAGATGTCTGAGCTAAGCATGACAACCTTCCAGTTTCCAGAAGGCTTCCTGGTGGTGGAGATTGACGGCCGAGAGTATCTCCGGTGCCTGTGCATACACTGCAGGACACCCGGACCAGCCCCAAGCATGACAGCACGATGCCCTCAATGTGACACGTTCTACCTATGGCCTACAGAGCCATGGTCTATGTTAAAGACGCCACGAAGTGCCTCACCAGGAACCCTAACGGAGGTGCGGAGGCGGCGGAAGAGGCTGCCCTAGTTCCCTGTATCACCGCTGAGGTGGGAACCGAGGCCCAGCCAACCAAAGAACCAAGAGATGTCTCGGCGGAGAAGAGTGTGACCGCAGTGGAGGTACCGGAGCGGGCCCGTTTCGTACCCATACCCACTGGCGGTGCGGCAAAAGACCCAGGTGACTCCCAAGCGGAGGAAATGATCAAGTCGTCTTCAGAGGAAGAAGATGGCGTATCATTAGTGGCGATGCGCCTACCGGCGAACCACCCCAGCTGTAACAAAGTACACTTACCAAAGAGCAGGAGCAGACGAGTCCGGACACCCCCCGACGGCAAGTGCTGCTGCGGCCTGAAGCCCGTAGAAATTCCACGGCCGTGGTGTCTCCCAGTGCAGCGGAGACGGGATCCGAGATGGCTCTGGAGGAACCAAAGATCACCAGGCGGCAGCGGAGCGGTAAAGAGACACCCCCACCCCCTTACTCCCACCAGGCGAAGACGGAACCTGCAGAGGACGAGAGAGAGAGGCTTGCAGCCTACCTGCCCATCCGCGGACTGGATGATCCACCACCGCCCCTTCCGGGCCTCGACACACTTCCGGTGCGAGACCAAGGAGCGGATGGATATTCCGTGGGCACCAATGATGACGTCACTTCTGGGTCCGACTGGAAAAGAGGCCCGGGAACGTTGTTCTCCCCACGGAGAGTAGCCATGGCAGATGCACTTGCCACACTGAAGGCCCAAGGCGTTTACAGAGGAGCACGAAGCGCGCCGGAGAGGGAAAGTCGAAAGATGCCCACTGGTCGCGGCATTGCCCGACTGATAGACACTTTAACGGACATTGCCGATGCCCCAGTCCCAACCCCTAACGCCACTGCCCCGGCCACTAACCCTGCCCCGTCATGAGTTAAGACACCGGGCCCTAGTGGGGATAAGCTAACTAAGAATCCCAAGTACTCTACAGATTGGAGGGATTGGGAGCTCAGTGACGAAGGGTCTGATGGGGAGATACCGTATGATTGTGTGATTCATGTACCTAATCCTGTGCCTTTTTCTCCTGTAAAAAGAGGTAGGGCCCGAGGGTCTCATACTACTGCAGAAGCAGGGCCTGTGAGTAAGGTGGTACACAAGATGAACCCCACCATTTACACCGATGATACCAGAACTAGACGCAGGGGCTCGCACTCTACTGAGGCGGCCACGTCAGGTGTGTCCTCACGAGTGGAATCAGATGCAGGTACCAGTGAAGGGTCAGGGTATGAGCACCAAGATAAGTGGAGGGTGCCTCTGTTCACCGGGTACCACAAAGGGATGGACCGTACGCGTTTCTTCTCATAAAGAATAACATAGTTGACCATTGGTGGGCTATAGGTGCCGTTTCTCCCCAGGAGGTGGCCGATGAATTAGTCAAGAGGTACATGGAAATAGAGCAGAAAATCATGAGTCCAAAAGGTCCCGCCATTCCATATGATGATGTTGCCCCAGAGGAGCCTGAGTTTTGGGTACTGGCAAGCAGGGCAGGTAACCGGAAGCTGACCAAGCTCAGCCGAGCAGACAGGGCCATAGTGGCCAGGTATAGACAGTCTCATGGCTATGAGTTTCCCTATGTGCCTGAGCCTATTATGCAGGAAATAGAGGAGCAGAGAGATACCTGGCTCCGGGAAGCAGTTATGGAGTACTTATGACCTAGGTTCGGTAAGGCGGGTTATCACAATGAAGAAAAGGTCTGTGACATTATCCAGGCCTGGAGCATTGGGAGAAGCATCTACATGCATAGTGTAGTGTATTGTCCGGAGTATGGGTCGGTACGGCCGTACTATGTAAAAGTAACGGATCATAATGGGCGGGAAGTTAGGAAGCCTGACCCGCGCCATTATTATTAGTGGGTTCTCCATGTTGGGAGTGACCGTGTGTCTTTTTGTTATTCGCCATCCGGGTGGAATGGTCTGATGTATGAACACTAACCATTAAATGTGTTTGTTTTCCAGATTGTTTACCTGCAGGATGGTGCTGCCAAGTTTAGGTCCAAGTGGGGACCATTGGATTCCACCTGAGGGAGAGTGTAGCCCTGGTAAGAAATAGGGCTTTATATCTATCCTCCTACTGGTGTAAGCCCTGTTAAGGGCAGGCTGCCAGTAGTTAACATGGGTTTCCCCCACCTCAAGCCCTGCCCTGATTGGTGGAGTCGGCCCCCTGACTCTGTGTGGAAGGCAAGAGACACAGGGGAGGGGCCAGCTGACATCATGATGGGCAGAGCTGTCTAAAGTTAGTTGAGTTCGGTCCTGGGTTTAGAGAGGAGTGTGTTCCAGGAGAGTGATGTATTACAATTGGAGGAACCAGGGCCGGACCTGAGTAGAGCTTATAGAACTGTGGTGGACCAGTGTCCCTCACCCTGCCCAGGGGGTGAGGGAAGAGCTAGCCCCACCCTGAGTTTCTGTACCTTGTGGTGGTGGCAGGGAACAGTGAGAGTCCCAGACAGCCCATCCTGAAGGGGTACAGTCTGGAGGAGGGGAAGACCTACTGTACCTGAGTACTGCTGCTGCTATTGCTGTGTGCTGCTGTGTGAAATAAAGGAACTGTTGCTATACTTTTATCAAGACTGAGACTGAAATCTCTCGCTCCATTGAGGGGGGCTTCTCTGGAAGGATTTCACCCTACCGTGACAGGGCTTGCCAGAGATGGAGGCGCTGTATCACCACTAAAAGATGAAGGCAAGAACCCCAGAAACCTGTCCCTGTTGTTCCCCATACCATCGCGGGAGACTCAGGCAGTCCTGTTCCTCACAGGTATGCACCACCAAGACACATGTAATCCGCCCTCAGTACACCCTAGGGGTCCGATCTGCGACCGGAGGGGGGGGGGAGGAAGATGGGTTACACTATATAATGTATGTGTGATCTGCATATCTTATTGCCTGCGTAAAATATTTGGTGTATTTTACTGTTAAAAATGCCGTCAGGAACGGAACCTTTCATTTAAACAGTGTTCCTATGGGAAAACGTGTTTTGCTTTACAACGTTTCGCTATCCAACGCCATTTGGAGTAACGCATTGTGTTGGATAACCGATGACTGCCTGTATTTGCAGGCAGCAAACGCACAACGTTTCTGGAATCTCCTTTCCTCGGGATGTAAATATTCCACCTGAGGAAGGGAGATTCCCGAAACGAATAGTGTGGCTATCGAATATATCCAGCTCCAGGAATAGGATTTCATGAAAGTGTCATATATCATATTGTTGTTGTCATTTATCTGTTTTTAGCATACTTGTTTTGCCTGTCTTGCCAGATAGATGCCCATATTTAGTAAGCATTATTTTGCCATAAGACACCTTCTAATGTTGGAAGACCATTTACACCCTATGGACTGGAATGGGCTGTAGACTGACTGTGTCTTCCATCGCTGGATGGTGCCTTATGGTAGAAGACTGCTTAATAAATATGGCCCGTAATCCACTGAAGAATTCTTTATAAATATGGGGTAGATGGTTTAGGGGATCATATGACTCAATGGCTGTGTTATGGTAAAAAGCCTAAGGATAAAATTCTACATTAATATTAATAGTGTTGATCAAAAAAAGAGATTTTGATCAGAAAGGCAACCCTCTATATACAGCACTCTAATCCTATATAGTATTTATTATGGACATAAAGGATTGTCCAACAGATAATGCTGTCAGAATCACCGTAGAAGTCAAAAAACAATAAAATTTTATTACGTCTTAATTGACTTTAAAAACACAGATGCAGTATTAAAAATCCCCATATAAACGTGGCTCTAATGGATATTGATAACAATTTCAGGTATGTATTATAGATCAAGCTATTTTGTTAGTAATATCCAATCATCCAGACCTATAGGTATATAGTGAGAAAGCTGCTGAGAGGGCTTGCGTTTGTATCAGAGACAGCTGCCCATATTTATGTGGTAGATTAGCATACAATATTTCAACAGGTGCTGTCTTGGATCCCCTTTAACAAGGATGTATCTAGCCTTTATTTGGCTCTTTTGTATATGTGAAAAGAGATCCAGCAATACGTATCTATATAGATAGTTGGGACATTGTATATACTCAGAATGTTATATGATACAAATGTCTGCTCATATAACCATACACATGTAACAGTAGAGTGGTTTGTATGTATCATAAAACCCAAATACCTTGTTTGTTGGTGGTGTGTGTTAGCCACTAGCAGTATATGTTGCCAATGCTTTTGCAAAAGGACACAGCCGTGATGTACACACTACCGGAGTATATATACCATCTCTACTTAGCAAATCTACGTAAGTACCAGCACTCACTGTCTAATAGCTAAATGATGAAAACAGTT
Organism: Ascaphus truei; assembly: GCA_036426205.1. Lineage (NCBI taxonomy): Eukaryota > Metazoa > Chordata > Amphibia > Anura > Ascaphidae > Ascaphus > Ascaphus truei. The sequence continues at coordinate 52,626 of WSYH01000117.1, read as the reverse complement.
GTAATGCAGAATAAACATTTAATAATAAAATGAACCAGAAATAAATCATATGTGTTTGCAGAAACCAGTATCATAAATGGGCATGTCACAAAGTGAGGGGTGGGGGGGGGGAAAGGAAAAGGGGAAAAAACATGAAACACAAGGAATATACACAAAAAACGGAGAACGGAAAGTATGCTAGGGGGGCGACGTTTCGAGGGACTACCTCTTCATCTGGCCCATTCCCCCTGGTCCAAAAGGACCGAGAGGTACTTCCCTAAGCCTCCTTTCCCCTATACCTGGTCAAATCAGACACCCCTGAAAATAGATAGCAAACATATAGTGTAGGCTAAATACAGCTAAACAGCTAATAGCAGGGCAGCAAGAATCCACTAATGATACAGTAAAAGCTGAACACAGCTTGCAAATGAGCACCAGGAGAACACAGTCAGTGAAAAGGTTAATGAGAGAGTAATGAAGTGATCAAACCCTCGTGGCTCTGCTCCGTCAGCTGCTCGTGTGGAGTGCCATCGCACTATTAGCGTTTTAGGCTGTATTAGCCTACACTATATGTTTGCTATCTATTTTGCAGGGGTGGGTGGATTTGACCAGGTATAGGGGAAAGGAGGACTTAGGGAAGTACCTCTCGGTCCTTTGGACCAGGGGGAATGGGCCAGATGAAGAGGTAGTCCCTCGAACGTCGCCCCCCTAGCATACTTTCGTTCCACTAATGATACAGTAAAAGCGCACAGTGTGCAAAAACAGCTTGAAATGCACACAGAGTCCACACAGTCAGTGAAGGTTAATGAGAAAAGTAAAGAAGTGATCAACCTCATGGCTCTGCTCCTTCAGCTAGCTCGTGTGGAGTGCCCCTCACACTATTAGCTGTTAGCTGTATTTAGCCTACCTATATGTTTGCTATCTATTTTCAGGGTGTCTGATTGTGACCGTGGTATAGGGAAAAGGAGGCTTAGGGAAGTACCCTCTCGTCCTTTGGACAGGGGTAATGGGCCAGATTAAGAGGTAGTCCCTCGAAACGTTCACCCCTAGCATACTTTCCGTTCTCTGTTTTTGTTCTTTCCTGTGTTCATGTTTTTTCACCTTTCCCCCCCCCCACCCTTCACTTTGTGACATGCCCATTTATGATACTGGTTTCTGCAATCACATTTGATTTATTTCTGGTTCATTTTATTATTAAATGTTTATTCTGCATTACAACTGTTTTCATCATTTAGCTATTAGACAGTGAGTGCTGGTACTTACGTAGATTTGTTAGTACTATACAGGGGAATAAGGGTCCCCTTTTGTTCTGTGCACCCTGCAATTGCATATATTTAACACTATCAGAGTGCTGTCTATCGTCCCCTTTTATCTCTACTTAGCACATCACATAGATAGTACTGTATTGCGATAAACGGGTAATGACATAAGTAAACACAATAAACCACAGATGTACTCAGAGTCTGCAGCAATCAGTTTTGAGTGTTACAGATAGTAAATCGATTCTGGTGTGTATTAAACACTAGTAGTATATGTTGCCACTGTTTTTGCAAAGGACACAGCCGTGATGTACACACTACCGGAGTATATATACCATCTTAACTTAATATATCACATAGATATTACGGTATTACGATAACCGGGTAATGACATGAGCCAGCACAATAAGCCACAGATGTACTCAGAGTCTGCAGCGATCAGTATTAAGTGTTGCAGATAGTAAATAAGCCGCTACACGATACAAGCCTGCTCATCTGCTGGTGTCTGGATGCTGCCACTGAATGTGACGTCACCGCCGTGACGCACTACGTTCCCTGACGTACGTTTCACGTGTTACACACGCTTCATCAGGGGGAGGAGGGATAGGAATATGATCCTAACGGTGAGTCTTAAATACACCTTTTGGGTAAATCCCCCAACCAAAATAGGCGGAGTCTGACCTAGGAGGAGCTGTCCGGTCCATAAGGAGAGTGGATCCAGAACAGTAACAGTGTCCCTTGAAGTGATTAACCCTATGAATTCAGACCTTTGTTAATAAGAGTTGACACAGAAAGCAAGAATGTATAGGTCCTTTGATGGACTATATGTGGATTGTAATAAATATAATAAAGATTGTATGTGTATGATTATTGTGTGTATTTATTAGTGTGGATAACCTCAGGTACGTATAGGTATGTAGGAATGTTCTAAAGTATATAAGACCTGCCCATAATGGTCAATGCAGGTCAGATTAATGCAGAATTGTATGCTAATATGTGGTATGTGTAATGTACAGGTGCAGGATTGTATGATGTTGTCATATATAGATAAATGAATAAATAGGCTACCCAAAATGAAATATTAATTAAATACAATGATTTGGGTACACTGTGGGGTGTTGAAGCACCAGCTATATATTTCCATTTCCTTGACATTTATTTTGGTGATTGCGGTTTCAGTTACATATCTTGATAAAATTCTACAGTAATAAAAATTGAATCTGATGATTTTATATATATATATATATATATATATATATATATATATAACGGAATTATACCTTACCTTTTGTTTGCTTATTAGCCTGCGCTTTAATTCATTTGTGGGCACAATATGATTCCACCATAGACCTAGCACCTTTAATGTTAGCGAGATTATCAAGCGAGCAGCGCTATTTCAAGCAGGGGCAGATATGGTCTAACCTGTCGCTTACTATGCCATAAATGCTTATTTATTGGTGTGTCACTTGAGTGCGTAATACATGCACTGATACACTAACATTGAGATCAACCTCTTAGTGAGCTCCAATAGACCCATCTCCTATATTTATTAGGAAGCTATAACATATAGCGCCTTGATCCCGAATATCTATAAGGGATCTTATCACTATATCTACCCACCTTACCTCGGATGGGTTATGAAGGATACAGTCAAGTGCTGTTATAACACACCGTTTAATTACGTTTTAACACCCTATTTTTTATTCTTGGTTATCAATAAAGTATTTTAATTTTATAATTCTACATTTGTTGTGACAGAGTGCTGGAAGACTGGGTCCTTTTTTCTCTCATATGATATAGGACTTCTCAACCTCCATTATTTATTGTTGGTACATTGGTGATCAAATCTTCTCGATCCATTTTACTCACCGTACAAAAAGCTTTTGCAAGCATCTATCCTGGATATCCCTGTTCAATAATTTTGGACCAAAGTTCATTAGAACATTTATTATATAGTAGGTATTTTCATCTGAACAATTTAATTTAATTTGTAAGAATTGACCCATTGGTATAGCACATATGATTGAAAGTTATCAGCTCTCAAAAGGATTTTGCCCCCATTTGGTTTCCTAAAAACATATGTGGAAACATTTAGATAATTCTATACATTTAAGGTAATATTCAGAAAATCAATCTTCACTCGATCACGGATATGGGTCAAGGAAAGCTTAAATTAATTATTATTCAACCATTCACACAATTCCAAAAATGTGGTCTTTAAAACATAAATCAGATTGTCAATATAATGTTGATGAAAACAAAATGTGATTGTAGGAGATGTGCGCAGAGGGATAAACACTGGAGACATTTTAGAAAAAAACAAACATAGGCTTTATTAGCCGGCAGTTTAAAACAGAAACAAAATTAGAGCAGAAAATAATAACCAGGCCTAACCTTATGTAGGGGACTGACTAACATTCAGCAGTTCCTATCTGAGGGCTGTAAGGCTAGGCCTCTAACCAACCTTTTGACACCAGTCCAAAGAGAATTACCTATAGGCAGGGTGCTCTCCACATCAGTTCAGGGTCTGTGATGGTTTCTGTGGGGTTCTCTCTGGTGGGTTCCAGGGACTAGTGTTCTTCAGAATAGAGAGTCACCCTTCCCCTGGAATCTCTCTAGCTGCACAGACTCTCCCTCTGCTAGATATCCCATGCAGACTATGAAGCAGGCATTTAAGCAGGCTTGATGAACCAGGTGGAGACTGGTCAATTAGCGCCTGCTCAAATTAACGAGTTTCCTGCTGAACAAATCAGCTAAAGACAGGCTTTACTTAGAAAGCCTTTTAGACATGGGAAAGGCTTGTTACAGTGATCTATATGGGTTACTATCTCCAAAGATGTGGACTGCCTCCGAACACTCTATATAGAGGTTAGCATATAAGAGGGTAAAGTTTTAACCCATGGTTCTTTTTCTAAGTGTTATTGAGAACAGACTGAAAGCTCATATAATCCTTTATGAACTAAGCAGGCAGTATTAAAAGCCTACTGGTATATACCCATTGGAAATACCTTTGTTTTTATTAAAACTGTTCTCTTATATTTTGCTGGCCAGCCAATTCTTAATATCTCCCCCCTGTATTTATTCTCTCCTATTGGGGATTGTATCCAGAATGGCATAAATACATGCTTGGAAAATACATTCTTGGCGAAAGCTGCTTTCTATACCAAAATGTAGCATAACATTATATTGCATGCTTTGTTTGAATTGAGTAAAATCTCTCTTACCTCTTGAAGCCTGTTTTTCTCCTGTGTGCCTATGTGTTTGACACACCTGGCTTTGAGAATACAAGAAGGGGAAGGGTTAGAAGGGTTAGATGAATGATTACAATTATATGTATTCAATTTGTATTGCGGTGTAGACTGTGAAATTGTAACGGACGTGCTCGCCACAAACCGGGACCGGACCGCGGGGCTGAGGTGGGGATGTGAATACACTGACCTTAGACCACGAAGCCAGTTCAGGATTGCAAAGTACATAGTCAATCGTAGCAGGGTCAGCGTTAAAGAGGCCAGGGTAATCCTTTGACACACCATGGTCAGGGTTGGAGACGGTAGAGTAATCGATGTCCAGGATGGAGGATGTCAGGAGTACACCGCTTCAGTGTAGCAGCTGAAGTGCTGGAATTGCCTCTGTGCGAGGAGCGGGAGCGGCCCAGGATAAGGTCTCTGCAAGGGGAGAATGCAGGTCTCGGGAACAAGGCAAAGCTGGCACTGGAGGATCAGCACTTCAGCACAGGAACCAGATAGTAGACCTCTGCCTGGGGGTGAATGCAGCAGGTCTCTGGAACAAGGTAAAGCTGGTACTGGGGGCCCAGCACTTCAGCACAGGAACCAGGAAGCAGACATCTGCCTGGGGTGAATGCAGCAGGTCTCTGGAACAAGGTAAAGCTGTTAATGGGGGCCCAGCACTTCAGCACAGGAACCAGGAAGCAGACCTCTGCCTGGGGTGAATGCAGCAAGTCTCCGTAACAAGGCAAGACTAGCACTGGAGATCCAGTGCTTCAGTACAGGAACCAAAATGCAGACCTCTGCCTGGGGTGAATGCAGGAGGTCTCATGAACAAGGCAAGGCTAAGGCAAAGTAGCTTGTGGAAAACACAGTTACAATCTAGGGTTATGCTCCGCAATGAGAGAAAGGAAAAATCCAGTATAAGAAGGGGAGATAGCCAATCCCAAGACAGGGGTGTGTGGGAATTCCTGCAATGCCAGAGCAGAGAGACAGAGCTGCAGTGATTGCAAGCACAGGTGAGTGCTTGCAAATCCAAGGGAATGTCTGTTCTGAGAGCTCACCAACACTGCAAGTGTGAGCTCCAGCCAAAACCAGGAACGGATTCCTTACAGAAATCTTTTTGTATTTGAATTCTGATATTTTTGTATTTGACATATTTTATTTTTATTTGTTTAAACTTATTTTAATTATGTGTAAAAAGTAAAAAGGTGAAGGAGTAATGGATCACAACCAAAATTCAGCAGTCACAAAAATAACAATCAAGAGGTGACTCCCAATAAATTTATTTTTTTATGGATCACATATGACCAAAATCGGAGTAAAAAATGCACCAATGCATTTCACGCACAATGCGATTCATCAAGGTGTGCACAGGTGCATTTTTACCCTGATTTTGGTCATATGTAATCCAATAAATTTATTTTGTATGGGAGTCCCTCTTGATTATTATATTTTCTGCCTGCTGAATTTTGGTTCTGCTCCGTTACTCCTTCACCTTTTCACTTTCGATTCTCATCTACAACGGACTCTGCACACCTAAGGATCTCTACGGATTCCAAAGTTGGTTATTGGGCACTCTGGAACTAATCTGGGTCTTTGCCTGCCTTTCTCTCCCAAGTAATGCCTTGTGATAAGTTATATCTTGCCCTAAGCAGAGAGCACTAACCACAATGTCGTACTTGTAGAGTCTCGGCCACACTCTCAGATATGAAAGAGTATCGTGAGATTATTATAAAGAAAGGTCACTCAGAGTTTGTATAAGATAAGGTTTGTCATTTATTGTATCACAACAATAATCAGAAATATCACAACAAGCTTCTTGTAAGCTAACGGCTAGCAGTTACAGTATGCTAACAACGAAGTACTTGGTACGAAACGCGTAGAGGTCACGACAGGTCATCCTGCGCGTGTATGCTGGTAAGCTGAGACGGAGCCTGCAGGAGACAGCAACGTTTTTTTCCATCTCCGCGGTGCTGTGATCCGGATCCTGTGCAGCCACCGCGAGTCTGCTGACTGTCTCAGTGTGAGTGTCCGTTTCCCCTTGCCAGTGCCCAACCTTATGGCGGTTTCTATACAAATCTGTTGATAGGTTGTTTTCATGTTTGTTTTTTTCTTTCATGTGTTTTTATATAAATTTTACTGTATTTGTATACTGTGCAGCTTAGGGTTTAGTCACCATCAGGTGTTCTCCTGGGTAGTACTTAGCCGTCCAGCTGCACAGCTGTTCTGAGGTGGGGTTGGATCCCCTCAGAGTTTGTGTGTATTTTGAATAAATTACCTTCCACTAATCCCTGGTGCGCATTTGTGCATTTTTTATTATCTTGTATAAGATAAGGTTTGTCATTTATTGTATCACAACAATAATCAGAAATATCACAACAAGCTTCTTGTAAGCTAACGGCTAGCAGTTACAGTATGCTAACAATCGATTCCTAAATATGCAGAGATTATATAGCTAATATGCAATGTCATACTCACAAACCAAAAGATATTATGATAGGTCAGCCAGTCTCAGCTAAGTCTCATCCGTGTGGCTTCCCACCTCGGTTCGGTTCTGATTCAACATGGAGTCACGCAAACTTATATAGCATCTTATTGTTTGCTGCGTACGTGTTATATTACCATACTCTGTGGTCACTGACGTATCTTGTTTATCAGTAGGAATTACAGTTACTGACGTATGATATATTTCAACATTTACCGTTAGACCACGGCCTGTTTACGTGAGTTAGTTCCTCTTTTTATGCATATGTAACCTGTCCCAATATCCTGCCACTTCTCAGCAAAACAACCTATTATTTCTATGAAAAAATAGCTCGGATTTTGACAATAAGCTCTAAGCTGTACTAGGCCATATAATGATACTATATATATATACCTGTGACCTTATTAATTAGGCGTTATATGCCATAAGATACCTGTAATCCATAACACCCTCTCCTACACATAATTATCATATTTTTGCAACTGCAGAAAAACTATCAAAGCAGAAAATATTCATTATGTGTACTTTTGGAAGACAGTGTCACCGCTCTCTGATGTTGATGAGCTTGAACTCACAGGAGTATGTGATTGATCGTCAAAACACCCACAACTGCGCATATGTGCACAAGTTATTCCACGATGGGAAGGTATCAATTTGTAAAAATCACCCAATTGCAAATCGGGTTGATGTTGACGTTCATACATACTTAACATAGTAGTGTTCCACCGGGCCCCAAAATAATGTTGATGTTTATTACCTGAACATGCAAACAACGTGGTACAATTATATGACCCGTGGCTAACAATGCTGATATGACCTTCTTCAATTGTATAAAAAGACATTTGAAATATTTGACGATGAATGTCTCTACACTTGAAGTTGGGTTGATCACCAAGAGATAGCAAAGATTTCACTTGCCAAAAATTACATAACATTAGCAAGCTACGCGGAAGCAATGTCCCATTAGGTGTTAAAACTGAAAACGGTCCTGAGGAAACAAGAGAGTTCTGATACATAAAGTCTCTCATCGTGTCGTGAACTGCATGCACTTTGCGTGGCTTCCGATGTGGCAAAACAAGTTCATCTAAGTACATCCTCATGGAAGTTTGATAGGACCGTGGTAGACGCAAGATTTGTGAAGTATCTTTCTTTTCGTCTGTGTCCTTGCAACAAAGCATACTGCAGCAGGTTAGATTTGACCTGTGTGCTTAAAACAGTATATTAGTATCTAGGTAAAAAATATAAAAATATATGCTAGAAAGCAAAATGTGATTAAGCTAAACGCCTCTTCATCTTTGGGTGTCCTGTGGTTATAAGAACATCATCGTTAGTAAGCAATTTCCTTGTAGATGTTTTACTTGAAACCTTACATTCATTCATGAAATATGTTTCATTTTCATACTACACTATGGCATTAAGTGTAGCATTCGTACCCCACATTGCCTCTGAGTAGGGCATGTTAACAATATCATGTGTGGTGCACGTGTCATAATCACAGGGTTTATCATCTGGAGCTATTTGGACATTCATCAAATCGCTCATTGCCCTGATTACCGTGTCTACATTAATATGCAAACTATCATTGAGACATTTCTGGAACAGGGAGTATACTTTATAATTAGGTTTCATAATCATTATTCGCTCCACACACCAAAAACCTCGTAACCCAGAAAAATGTAAAAATCCTTGATCAATCATTTTCGGTTGCCAGTTAAAATAGCCTTCCGTGAGATTGTAATAAAAAGAACAGGGTTTACACCCGTATTTGAATACTGTGTTGTCCTTATCACAGATTCCTTCATTGATCAATTTCTACAATGTGATACCACACACATTCTTGAAACCTTTACATGAATGGCTGTAGTATGTAGTATTGGTAAATGTAGCAAAGCGTGGTTGAGTGCAAGTGTCCCATGCTGTAGGTTCACGAAACAACATACCATCACCTTTTATATACCATTCTTTCGGAAGTGCTGCTGTCTGTAGCTGTCCAGTTTTAGCATCTTCCATCACATCTAGAAGTTTGTGTAACAGGTCATCAGCGGTTGTTGATGAGTTCCATCATTCTGAGTAAATACTGTCAGAGCAAAAAACAGCAGAAGTATAAGGTCTTACCCCTCCAGGTATTCTGTACTCTTCTTCTTCAGCACCTTCTCAGAATGCCACTCTTGGATCAGTCTGTCCGTTGGGAACAAATCCTTTCTGAGCATTTTGACCTGTATTCAGATAGAAAATAGGGTATTGCTTATATCTTATATCAGCGGTGCGCAAACTGTGGGGCGCGACCCCCAGGGGGGCGCGACACTGCCGACGGGGGGCGCGGGGTTTACAGAGGCCCCACGCGCTTCCCGAAGGCACTTGAATTAAGTGCCGGGGGAGCTGCAGGGCCTCTGTAAACCTAACTTACCGTGGCTCCAGCGGCTTCCTCCCTGCGTCGCCATGGCAACGCGGCATCAAAATGACGCTGCGAGGTCATGTGACGTCACGTTGCTATGGCAACGTGATGTCATTACGCCGGAGCGCGGGTAAGTTGGGGTTGGGGGGGGCGCGGGAGTGAGGGGACAGCCGGCAGGGGGGCGCAGGGAAAAAAGTTTGCGCCCCCCTGCCTTATATTGTCCATGGTCACACCAGGCCGAGGGCAATGATCAGCTTTCAGCTCCTTTGTTGGCCATTTATGTGTTCCTTGAAAGTCAATGAAATAGCAATGTCCAAATTCAGCATGACAACGTTGTTCACGGTAGCTTTGCTGCTTCCAATGGTCATGCAGGGGTAAATCATATTTCAGGTTTGTAGATTGCAGCTGTTGCATCTGTGCATTCAGATGTTGTGTCACCAGCTTCCTTCCTTCTGGCATAGTTATACCAGCTTCTTTAGCTAGCACAGTTGAATCAAACAGCACAACCTGTGAAATCCCCAAAGTCTTTCATTTCTGGATGATAGGTTTAGGAAACGGCTTCCAATACACACCTTGAGGTATACCCATCGACTGTACCTCCACTGGTTTCAAATCGTAGTGAAGTCCTCGTTTCACGATTCTGGAGTCTGGTGTGGTAATACCGTGTGCAGCTGTACGTTTCCAGTTGATGATCTCACCTTCTTGTTGAGTCACAAAATGCCATTGTAACCTGAAAATAACGCTGGCTGATATTGCTAGAAAAGCAAAACAGATTGAGAGACACAAAATAGTCTTAAACAGTCTTTTCTTTGTGATTTCCTTAGCCATTGTTTCATAGGCCTTCCGGTAAATATTGCGTTGATCCGGTATGGCAGGTAACACATATATATGTCTGTGGTCACGGTCAGGGAAGTCAGCTTCAGCTTGTAGGACCTCACCTGCGTGATTAGTTTCCACATCCTGTGGTCGTGCAGTCTGTGCTTCGAGAGGCTGCAGCTCCATCGAAGTCTGTCGCAGATATGGTGTCTCCTCCATCTTTAACAGTTTTTTCACTGCAGTGAGCTGTAGGTTTAAGATTGTCTATACTTACAGTCCTTTCTTTGCCTTTAGTATCTCGGATAACAAAGGTACGCTCGTTTATCTTTTTCAGTATCGTGGTTGGTTTCTTCCACTTAGGCCGCAACGGCTTTACCTTAGCAACCCTCTCCTGGACCGAATGTCCAATCTGCGGCGTCCAAGCTGCAGGATTACGTGGTGTGTGGGTTGTATGGGAAAAAGAATCCCTCAATTCCTGTAAAATTAATATTTGTTCAAGTCTCCCTGGGACAGAAATAGAATCATTAGTAAACTGTGTATTCATAGGAGTACCATATAACAGTTCATGTGGTGTTTTACCAGTTGTTGTGTTAGGAATATTATTTAGGCCAATTTGGACCATGACCAAAAGTGGGTACCACTGTGTAGGACGATTAGATAGCATTTTGGTTAAAAGTCGTTTCACCTCGTAATTCTTACGTTCAACGGTTCCAGAAGATTCCGGATGGGACAGTGAGCTGTAAGCCCATTCAATACCTAATATTGATGCCCATTCCTTGGTTTCTGCTGCTGTGAAAGCAGGTCCACCATCGGAATGAAAGGCCTTGGGCTTAGCCACACTTACTAAGGAGTTGAGACAATTAAGCGTAGAGCTAGCTGTCGTACTACAAATGGGGTATAACCACGTAAACCTTGTACAAGCATCAACACAAACCAAAACATGTTTGTAGGAATGTGATGTAGGCAATGGTCCAATATGATCTAATATATTAAATCAAACGGTTTGCTCGGTATTGCATTAATAATAAATGGTGGTGTCTGATGATTAGGACTGTTTACCAACCGACATGGTTTACAGTTTCTTAAGACTGTCCTAACCGTTTTTCTCATGTTCGGCCACCAGTATTTGTGTTTCAGTGTCAACAAAACATTTTCTCTCCCTAGGTGAGGGTGTCCCACACTGTCATGTGCTTGCGTAGCGATCTGCATTCTGCTTGCTACAGGGGGAACAATAAATTCATTAGCATCAATTACAACCATGCAATTATTGTTGACCTGTTTAAATGAGTATTTCTTAGGATACCCAGGTGGATTAGGCCTGGTAGTATCCAGACAAGCATACAACTCTGCATCGAGACTGGCTGACTTTGACTGTGCCCTTGTTAACACTTTGTTAACGGCAAATTTCTGACTTACAGTTTGCGCGAGACTATCTGCAAACTGGTTACCCATAGTATGAACCGATGAACCAAGCGTTCTGTGCGCTGGCTCATGTACAATTTCAATATCAGGCTTTTGTTCAAAATAGGCCGCAATGGCCTTCCACTTAGCAATGTGTGTTAGTGGTTTCCTTTTGGCATTCAAAAATCCATTTGACTTCGAAATTGGTAGGTCTTGTAGTGCTGAACGTGCTAAATAAGCGGAATCTGTAACTATAAGTACATGTCCCTTAACTGTAAGTGCTTCTTTCATAGCAAAAGCTAATGTGTGAATCTCTGCAAACTGTGCAGAGTGATCTCCTATAGGTAATTGCCAACTGTGCAACAGATTTATATCTGCATCATACTATTCCTGAACCTGCAGATTTATTTACTCCTTCTTTGCTGGAGTCTACAGCTGAACCATCTGTGTAGAAAATGCATGTGTAAAAGTCGTTTGGGTGTGTTTGATTTTCCCACGTCACTCCTTCAAAAGGGGATGGGAGGTCATATAGTGTAGTCAATGTTTTATCATGCACAAAATGTATTTGAGGATCTTCTATAATTGTGTACCACTTTAACCAGCGACTTCTTAACGCCTTACTGTCCGGAATGGTCTGTTTCTGCAATGTTGCTAGTGAAGCTACTGAAGTGTATATATAGATATCCTGTCCCTGTGCCAAATCAAGTGATTTCAGCACTGTAAGTGTAACCGCTGATAACAGTTTTTCAAGCGGCAAATATCTCTTCTCTGTATTTGTGAATACATAAGATAAAAGTGTAATTGGTACTGTTTCCATAGCATTGTAAATTCTAATGTATGCAGCTAGAGGTGAAATGTTTACATATGCTGACAATGGTTTTGTTGGGTCGCGCTGCGCTAAGTAGGAAGCATCATTAACTGCTGCTAATAACTTTCGCAATGCCTCATCCTCAACTGTTAACCATTTAAAAGGTGTTTTCGGTCTAGTCTGCTCTGATTTAATCTCGCGTGATATTGCGTGATGCAATTGTTCAATCAGTACATTAAAATCTGGGATAAACGTCATTGAAAAATTCAGTAACCCAATAATGCTTCTTAACTGTTTCACTGTTTAGGATCACTGATGTTGGAAACTTTCTCTCTGTAATTAGTAGAGAGGCCTCTGCCATTTTCAGCTATTTCAAAGCCTAAAAATGTCACAGTTTCTCTTGCAAGCTGTGATTTTTTTTTAGGGAAACAAGGTAACCTGCCTCTGTCAATGTAAGCAATACTTCTGTCAGAGCTTTAAAATGCTCTTCTTCTGTGTCATGTGATAAAAACACGTCATCAACGTAAGTTTCTATATTGTCAAATTTAGACAATATTGAGACTACGTCTGCTGTGAACAAAGCTGGACTATTTACAAAACCTTGTGGTAAACGTGTAAAAATTAATTGTTTACCTTTCCAGGTAAATGCAGTTAGCCAATAACTCTCAGGCGTGATTGGATGCGCCCAAAAGCCATTGCTTAAATCTAATGTAGTTTTAAAGCGTTTACGCTGTAATCCGCTTAAGATTGAAGGTGAATGTGTGTTCTGTGCTGTCACGGAAGGTATGACTTTGTTAACTTCCCTATAATCTAACACCATTCGCCATGAACCATCTTTTTTAGGCACTGGATATACTGCAGTATTCGTCTGGCTATACTGTTCAACCAGTACTCCTTGTTTAAGCAAATCATTGATTACAATTTGTATGCTTGGTAAGGCGGCATGATTAATTTTGTATTGGGCCTGTTTCTTTGGAAGTGTAGAACATGTGTTAATGTCATGTACAATACCTTTCCTTAAACCCACTTGATTTTCCCATTGTTGAAAAATATACTTGTGTGTCATTAACCAATTATATAATTTTGTTTTGTCAGTAAAAGCACTTGCATTAACCTGATCTGTGATAATTTTGTTTAAGTCAAATTTCACAGTCAATTCCGTTTGTGGGTTTACTGCAACTTCCTCTTTTATTTGGATGAAGGAAGCGACATCCTTAAATGCTATTAGAAAATCACATTCTAATTTATTATGTTCAACTAATTCAATAGAAACCTTTCTATCATTAATTTTTAATTCTAAATAATATGAAGGGTAAGTGCCGTTTCCTTCAATCGTTTGTATCGTGATGTCGTGTACATAATTTTCATCTAATAAAATATCAGTTCTTACAAGGGATATATCTGCTTGTGTGTCTAAAAGGCCGGTATAATTTTTTCCCTTGTACTGAATATGTCATGTTAAATTAGTCATTCCTCAAAAAGCTCTGCAGGGAAATGCGTAATCTTCCCAACAGACTTCTTTGTGGTTGCTGGTGTAGCAGCAGGCTGCTGTTTAACCTCGCGTTGACTGTTAGTCAAACCAGAAGTCTGCATAGCAAAACCTGTACGTTTGTCACGAAATCTAATTTCGCTAGTTTTGCCTTGACCGTACCTATCGGGAGTTTTAATGTATTGTCTCAGATTATATCTGGACACTGCACCCTCATTACGAGCTTCCTGTTCAAAACGTGTAGATTGTGGTCTAGGAGTGTCTTGTCTCGGTGTCTGAGTTTGAAAACTCCTATTATCTCTTTGAAAATTACCTCTTCTGTCCCACTGCTCGTCTCTAGGATAAACTGGAGTCTGATATTGAGTGAACGGGGGTCTCCACTTCCTGTCTTGGACAGGAAAATTTCTCCCTTTGTCTGTGTTTGATCGCTCAGGTTTCCTGTCACTGGTTTGTGGCTTAGGTGATCCCACTGGCTCCCCGGTTAAACTCCTGCCAACGAGAGTATAGGTATTTTTCAAAATTTCAGGAACCATAATTGGTTTTTGTTCTACTGGTAAACCTTGTATTTGTCTTTCAAGGTCTAACAGCAAACCCTGGCCCTTAATCAATGCCTTAAGACAACCCCAAACAATCTCATGGTTGCCTTGTGTAAAGCGTAACCCTAAAATATAAGCTGCTACAATCCCACTAGTCTTATTAATCTGTCCTAGTGTATCTGCCAATGATGAAATAGTAACTTTTCCGTGGGTTTTCTCATACACATTGCTGATGACTGAATCCCAGTCTCGTGCTTCAGCCAATGTGATTGACAAACCCGCAGGTAGCAAGGAATTCACTAAAGCAAGTTTCTGGTGTGCGTTCGGTGTAGGATACACTCCATCTAAAGAGTGCGTTCTCTCATTAAGCCACAATGCAATGTCTTTTGGATTAGTTGGTAACTGACCAATTGTCGCTTTAATATTGGTCATAGGGATACAAACTTGTACCCGAGCTGGTACGTCAATTAACGCTTGAGCTCCTCTTGTTGCTAAGAGGACATTAATAATTTCTCTTAGCAGTGTGATTTCTGCAGTAGCATTAGCACGCTCTGTTGCAACATCCCGTGCAGCGTGTGTTAACTCAGGTAATGTAACTGGTGTAAATAAGTGTGTGCGATTCTCCCCATATTTCGCACCAGAATTAATAGGACAATGTCTGTCCACGCCTGTAGCAATCACAGGCTGTTGCCCCAAAATGACAGTCGCTGCATTATGTGTCAAATTAATGATCGTGTGTGTCAACGGGTTATATGCCTGTTGTATGTATCGATATGTTTCTGGATCAGCTGTGGTGTCTATTGTTAGATAGCAGTATCTTGCCCCAGGTCACCACGGGCCAAATTGAATTTCAAATGCCAGAGTTTCACCATTAATCAGATCTCTATGATACTGACTTCTCATTAAAACATTCAGATCTGCAGCTCGTGCAAAATCTATAACAGCCATGATATATTATATATATATATATATATAATGAAAATTGTACCTTCTCTATTATAAAGAGGAAATAGCATACACGTGTACTTTCAAGATTAAATGGGTAACATAAGATTTATGACTTATTTATACAACTCATGAGTAATTAACCACGTTTGGGCGCCATAATCTGGGTCTTTGCCTACCTTCCTCTCCCAAGTAATGTCTTGTGATAAATTATATCCTGCCCTAAGCAGAGAGCACTAACCATAATGTCGTACTTGTAGAGTCTCGGCCACACTCTCAGATATGAAAGAGTATTGTGAGATTATTATAAAGAAAGGTCACTCAGAGTTTGTATAAGATAAGGTGTGTCATTTATTGTATCACAACAATAATCAGAAATATCACAACAAGCTTCTTGTAAGCTAACGGCTAGCAGTTACAGTATGCTAACAATCCATTTCTAACTATGCAGAGATTATATAGCTAATATGCATTGTCATACTCACAAACCAAAAGATATTATGATAGGTCAGCCAGTCTCAGCTAAGTCTCATCCGTGTGGCTTCCCACCTCGGTTCGGTTCTGATTCAACATGGAGTCACGCAAACCTATATAGCATCTTATTGTTTGCTGCGTACGTGTTATATTACCATACTCTGTGGTCACTGACGTATCTTGTTTATCAGTAGGAATTACAGTTACTGACGTATGATATATTTCAACATTTACCGTTAGACCACGGCCTGTTTACGTGAGTTAGTTCCTCTTTTTATGCATATGTAACTTGTCCCAATATCCTGCCACTTCTCAGCAAAACAACCTATTATTTCTAAGAAAAAATAGCTAGGATTTTGACAATATGCTCTAAGCTGTACTAGGCCATATAATGATACTATATATATATACCTGTGACCTGTATTAATTATGCGTTATATGCCATAAGATACCTGTAATCCATAACAGAACCATATGAGTTAACCTTTTTTACCACCTTGAGTTATGTAATCAAATCCAATTTCTTTATTGTGGGAGATGTTTATTGTGCCACATTTTTGTGTACAGATGCAACGGCCATTATTCGTATATTTCTCGGAGCCGTTTTCATGTGCTCTGCTGTAATCCACGTGGCATTCATGCCGCCAATCACACCAGGCACACCTGTGTTTACCGCGGTTCATTTGTTTGAATTTCATGGATTCTGATTTCTTTGGGTGCAATTCTTCGTGTATCCTTGTTAGAAATGAATGAATTGTAATGTGTACAGTACTGTGCTACTGTTCTGCTGTGTCAATTTGCAGGTGTTTAAAAACCAGAACACTAAAATGCAATTTTCTGCACTCAATAAAAACACGCGTCAACACACGTCTTAAGGCGGTAAGGTTGGAAGAAATCACACGCCGTGACATCGGTATTCTGAGGTATACAAAACACGTGACATTTTCGAATAACGGCCACTGCATCTGTATGTGGTGATCCTATTGAGACATTATTGGGCACTATTCTTCCCATAAAGTTCTACCTATATACATATTGCATTTATTCTCTGAATAAAGAGGTTCTGGACGTAAAATTATTTATCCATACTACTGACATAGCATATTGTGTCTGAAGCACCGGACCCTCTCTGGATAGTTGTCAATGTGTAAAAGTAAGACTAAATTGATATTAATACAGTGTAGGGGTGGGGCTTACTGAAGGTTATAAAAAGCTACCACAAGCCTTACTAATCAGTCAAGTCCTGGATCTTGATGTGTTCAGACTAGCTATTGGACTAAACTCTGCTGGTTTTACCAAACTGCCTATAATTTAAGATTTTGTTTTCATCATGTATCCATTGTTTTGCAAGAAGAAAATTAAATTGTATTTATTTCATTTAATTTGATAGAAAAGTATACTCCAGTCTATTGAGCCCTCTCACAGTTAATAATAATTCATCTATTGCCCTGAGCAGAAAATATATCTGTAACGTGGAGTAAACACTGTAATTGACCAAATAATTAATCATGGCCTTCATTCCATCCTTATGTCTAATAGAGAAATATAATGAATAAACATCCATGGTGACCCACATATATGTTGATTTACAATTGATCAAATTCACTAAATTCCAAAAATGCTTCATGTCCCCAAGAAAAGAGGGTACAGGCTGTACAAATCCATCCACATATTCAAACAATAATTCATTAGGGGAACCAATCCTCGATAATAAAAGTCTCACCAAGGGGCCCAATGGATCTTTGTGCACTGTGGGGAGATGATGAAATAAAAACCAAACAGGATCAGCACTCAAAAATAATGATGAAGGACTTGCGTTTTGCTTTTGGTCTCACCAAGTTTCATATTTAATGTATCAAAAAAGCAGCAAAACAGAAAAAAAAGCACACATGGAGATGGAATGTCAGTAGACCACACTGTTAAATATGCACAATAGAGCAAAGAATCAAGGCCCCCTGGCCCCTTCATCATAGCACCTCTAGCAGAATTGTGTTAGACAGGGTGAGTGCTAGTTCCTTCTATATTTTTTAGATGATGAAATAAGATATTGACTTATTTATTTACCTATTATATGTCATTTATGATGATTTGCTGGTGTTATTTATGTAATCACTTTTGGATAGAGGGTACATAAACTTCCTATTGTGTGGCTATTTAAATTCCCTTTAAAAATCTGTAAGTAATACTGGCAACTTCACAAGTAGGTATCTCAAGAACCAGGGGGTCCTGGAGCTTAAAATAGAGTAGTTTAGCACTGGAGGATGAATGTTATTAATGTGGATTTCCCATTTAAACCAACTTCCTACTGTCATCGCCCTTAATCTCTTTATCCAATTTAACCCCCATTATACTCCTTACCTATGTCATCAGAAGATTATCAGCCACCACCCATGTGGAAAGGGCAGTACCCAGTCATGGCCCTAGCAATATCTGTTTATAGGCAAGAATGTAAAGATGTTAAAACAATCACAAAACTGTGGACAACTTGTTTTTTATTAACAAAATAATAAAACAAAAATAATGGCCACCAAGAGCTTGAAAAAGAAAATAACACTAACTTAGAGTGTCTTGCTCTTTTACTTCTGGAAGGACTGTATATGGCCAGAACAATGGTATTGTAAGCCAAATGTGCAGGTCTGGCCACAACCACTGGAGAAGCCATATATTTATTGATAAACTATTTTACCAGGAAAAATTAATTGAGAGTTACTGTACGAAGTATGTCCTGGGCACAAATTTATTGACAACATTACAGGTTACAGCTACAAACATGTACAAAGTAGGAAACAGTCAAAGTCTTGAATGAACTTTGTCACAGGAGACCAGGTTTATCAACACATTTATACCGGGATCATATGATTGAGCAAAACAAGGAGGTAAAATAAATTGTCATTTATTTCATGAAAGGACATACAAACAATGTTCCACAATTACAGTTAAAATACACTTACTGGGATGAGGGAAAATGAAATAATTTGTTTCCAGAACGAAATCGTGTAAAATAAAGTCTGTAGGAATAATTTCCCAGGAGCGGGAATTACATATAGTGAATAGTAGTTACATAGTTACATAGTAGATGAGGTTGAAAACAGACGTATGTCCACCAAGTTCAACATATGCTAAATTTAGGGGAATGGGGAACAGTCCCCTAACTGGTGCTACAAAAAACGGCACTGTGTGGTATACAATGTATAAGGTAAATCCAGGATCCAAGTATGAAACACAATTCTATCCAGGTGCACAATAAGGTGTATTAATGAAGTCAACTCACTCCTATTAAAACCCCATAAGATAAGACCAATGAGGGGGTCTAACTGTGCTAACAAGGGTAAGTGAAGGGAAACCAACCACTCACCCAAGATGAAAGCACATGCCTCTACCCAGCCTCTGGAAGGCTGGAGGAATGTGAAAAGCACACTGGCAACAGGAGGAAGTTCCGTAGAAATAAATAAATAAACTCACAATAGTGGAGTCAGCTGGATCCTATAGGAGCGTGCTTTAGTCCAGGTAAGTACAGTATAGCAAAAATCGGAGAAAAGGCTGATCACAGATAACCAATAAAAATGATTTATTAATGAAACAGCATGAAAACAGACAGATTCAGGGTCCTATGCTAAATTTTGACAACAGATACTTTATCCTATATCTATACTTTCTTATTGAGCAAGAGGAAGGCAAAGAAAATAACCCAGAGTCATATCATCCAATGATATCTCATAAGGGGAAAAATAAATTCCGTCCTGACTCCAAGAATTGGCAATCGGATTAATCCCTGGATCAACATCCGTCCCATGTACTGTATACTTATTTGGTATATCCCGTATACCTTTCCCATCTAAAAAGATGTCCAACCTTTTTTTTGAACAAATCTATTGTATCTGCCATCACAGTCTCCATGGGTAATGAATTCCACATTTTAACTGCCCTTACTGTAAAGAACCCTTTCCTTTGTTGCTGGTGAAATCTCCTTTCCTCCAACCTTAAGGGATGGCCCCGAGTCCTTTGTACTGCCCGTAGGATGAATAGTTCTTTTGAAAGCTCCTTGTTTTGTCCCCGAATATATTTGTATATAGTTATCATATCCCCACTTAGACGCCTCTTTTCTAATGTAAATAAATCTAATTCAGCTAGCCTCTCCTCATAAGTTAGATTGTTCATCCCCTTTATTAATGTGGTGGCTCTCCTCTGAACTCTCTCTAGTTCCATAATGTCTTTTCTTAGGATTGGTGCCCAAAATTGTACTCCATATTCAAGGTGTGGTCTTACTAATGCTTTGTAAAGGGGAATAATTATGTTTTCTTCCATTCCATCCATTGCCCGTTTGATGCAATAAAAGATCTTGTTTGCCTTTGCAGCTACTGCATGACTTTGGGCACTATTGCTAAGCCTGCTGTCTACAAGCACTCCTAAATCCTTCTCCATCAAGGATTCCCCCAATTTATCCCCATTTAATTTGTAAGTCGCCTTTTTATTCTTGCTGCCCAAATGCATAACCTTACATTTATCTGTATTAAACCTCATTTGCCATTTACCTGCCCACGTTTCCAGTCTCTCCAAGTCCTTCTGAAGAGAAATTACATCCTGCTCTGATTCTATTACCTTACAGAATTTAGTATCATCAGAAAAGATGGAGACTTTGCACTCGATACCAAACTCAAGGTCATTAATAAACAAGTTAAAAGGCAGGGGCCCCAGTACCGATCCCTGAGGCACTCCACTCACGACTTTAGCCAAACCTGAAAAAGTTCCCATTTATGACAACCCTCTGTTGTCTGTTCTTTAACTAGTTTTCAATCCAGGTGCATTTATTATTACTGAGTCCAATTTTCTTTATTTTGTACACCAACCTCTTGTGTGAAACCATATCAAAAGCCTTTGTAAAATCTAAGTAGACCACATCAACTGCATTACCCTGGTCTAAATTCCTACTTACCTCCTCAAAGAAACAAATAAGGTTAGGTTGGCATGATCTATCCTTCATAAATCCATGCTGACTATTACTAATAATTTTCTTTTCCATGAAGTATTCCTGAATATTATCCTGTATTAAACCTTCAAGTTGTTTCCCAACTATTGAAGTCAGGCTTACAGGTCTGTAATTCCCCGGTTGTGATCTAGCTCCCTTTTTAAATATAGGCACCACATCTGCTTTACACCAATCTTGTGGTACTGAGCCTGTGGAAATGGAGTCCTTGAATATTACATATATTGGTTTGGCTATTACTGAGCTTAACTCCTTGAGAACTCTTGGATGTATGCCATCAGGGCCAGGTGCCTTATTTACTTTAATTTTTCAAGTTTTAATTACTCCCGAAAGCCTTGGTTCTTTCTCAAATCTGCCGCTGCTGTAATGGCACTTGGAATCTTGATGAAACTTATGAAGCTTGATGAATCTTATGCATCTCAGGGGAGTCTGATTCCTGATGGGCTGCAGGAATTCTTTTAGGGTTCAGAAACCTTTACCTAACAAGTGCAGCCAATCTCTCAGTGGAAATAACTTTCCCCACCTATCCCAGAGTTGCTAATACTTCAGAAACTTGGCATGGGTGGCATCCTATTCTGCTAAGGGCATGCGCTAACCTAGCACCTTTGCCACTTAGCATATGGGACCCAACCCCTCTACATGGCGACAGTACGTCTGGGCAGGGCAACCATTTGCCAAATGCCCCGGACTTCACACTAGGATGGGGTTACTTGAGTTAACCCTCCCAACCCAACACCTCAGAAACTCTGAGGGGGCTATGCGCTAAGCAGCAAGCTATTGCGCTGGCCTGAAAAAAAATAAAACGCCTGCTAAAAAATTAAGCCGGAGGCGCGATTCACTAAGGAGATCAGCCTATTTTGTATCATACTAGCTCAAATTTGCCATATCGTGCGTGTTGTTTATTTCCCCCCTGCTATCGTGCTTAAAGTTCACGTACAATAGCTGATAGGAAAAAAAAGCCGCCTGTAACATTTGCATGGAGATTCTGCATCTCCATGCACAGCTGTTACAGGTGATCGTGCATTAACAATATACATTTTAATAATAGTGTACATGAGCAGTGGGTCTCCGGAGCTGAACCACATTGGTTTCAGGTACGGGGACCCCCTACTTCAGGAGATACAGGCCCCGTTAAGGGGTGCCGGTATCCCCTGCACTTTAAAGCTTCTGCATCACGTGACCGGGACATTTAAATTCTGCAGTGGGTACCGGCACCCAATATTGGGGCCTGTATCTCCTGAAGTAGGGGGTCCCGAGGCTGAAACCAATGCGGTTCAGCTCTGCAGACCCCCTACACATGTACACTACTGTCAAAACACACACAACAATAAATAATAATTCATTACCGTAGCGGATATCCGCTATGGTAATGAAGCAGCATTAATGTACATTTTAATAATAGTGTGTGGGAGCAGGGGGTCTCCTGAGCTGAACCACATTGATTTCTGGCTCAGAGACCCCCTGCTTCCCGAGTTACAGGCCCAGTATGGGGCATCGGATGCCACTTTCGCCACCATCTTTATAGCGTCTTTTGATGACGTCATCTTAAAGGCAAATGAAGCACAGCCATTCTGATTGGCTGGCATTATTTTCCCTAACAGGAATAGGTATTTATTTTATGATTTATGTTTTGCCTTAAAGGGGCAGTAGCCCCAATGTTTTAATTGTTTTTGTGGCGAATAAAATCACTCAACGCATGGTTTACCATAAAAATAGCATGTGTGGAATCTGATCTGACCTCACCTATAGGCTGCTCCATCACACCTCTTCATTACCTTAGCGGTTAGCCACTAAGGTAATGAAGCTAGGCTATAATTTAATTTTTATTACATACGTTTGAAACAAGGGGTCTCCGGAGCTGAAATGATTGTGGGTCAGCGCAAGAGACCACTGGATTCAATTCTATGCAGTAAAAATAATAGAAGCTCCATAAGATGCAAATTATGATTCTGATCTCACCACCCCTTAGATAGCGAGAAACAAAATGCGAGTGTTTAACCCGCTATTTGCATCTCGGAGCTTTGTGAATAGCAGTTGCTTGCAAAATATACAAGTTTGGGTTTTTTTCAGCTACTGAACAGCTTGTTATAGCAAGAGTGCTAACGCTCATTAAAAGGCTGTATTCAAGCGATTTTGTCATATTTTCGAAGCTTTGCAAATAGCTACACATGCAAAATCTCTTGACCAGCGTTAAGTCAATAACTGAAGTTAAGTGATTAACCCCTTAGATATGTCAATATCTCAAATGTTTATATAATTTAACATATATATTTTGAGAATACTTTTAAACATTTTAATAACTACTGTACATGATCCTTGAAAGTGTATATATTGAATACATAATTTGCATGTTCAGTATTGTCACATTGTAGAGTGGCTATTATTATACTCATTATACTCATTGTACTCCACTGCTATTTATAAGTCTATCAAATCTGCTTTCTTAGTTTGTGATTGTGAAGGGGTACCAGGCAAAAAATAAAAATGTTATGCCTGACTGGGTGCCCCTGAGCCATATCGGGGAGTTTGAAGTGTCAGCTTGTCAACCCAGTTATGTCATGTGAACTGCATTGTAATAAAAGATTTATGTGTGTTTTACTGTTCCAGGAGTGCCAACCAGTGGAGATTCGCAGGGCGTGAGTTTCAGGGAGGATTTTACGGTAAAAATGTTGTCAGGTGTGTTTGGGTAGATGGGGACCAGAGTTGCTGGTTACCCCAAAACTGAACCCAGGTATCCTACCAGATTCCTGGGGACATGAAGACACAGACCACCAGACAAAATCCTCCCTACAGTAGGAAGCAGTTAGGCGGCTCACCGCCAGGTCTCCCTGGTTCAGCACAGACCATAACAGTAAGACAGGGCAGGGGGATAAATAACATTCCAGGGTCCCCAGAACCCCCAGAACCCAAACCCCCAGAACCCAGTATAAGGGTTCGGAGTCTCTCCCACTCTCCATAAGGTGGCGAGAGTAAAATGTTTCTAAGGCCCGCGCTTAGAGAATAAAAAGCGGCTTTTTGTTAACTTCTGTTAGGAAGCTCCTAGCGCTCTGAAAGTGGCCGTGTGCATAGTTCAGATAGAAACATATAAAACAAACATAACGCAATTTTTATAACATTTCATAAAAATTGATGAATGAAAGTTCCCCTATATTGATGTATTAAACATGATAGGAATAATTGGGCTTTCATTTAGAACACCGGAGGCAGGGAAACACTCATTTTATTATAGCACTCCACTTAGTATGCGTGTAGTGTTTCACTGTAAATGAGCTGTGGAATTTACAGCTCAGGACTTCTAAGGCAACCTGCTGGCTTGATGCCACAATGGGGGCTATGCACTAAGCTCCGTAAAGTGGCTTTAAGAGCGCAAAGTGCTTTAAGAACGTGATATTGCGCTTAGCGCAATTCACAGAGCAGCACTAAGAGGCACTTTACGCTCTTAAACAGGCTTTTTTGCAGAATTTTTTCTAACTCCCACCAAACACGTACGATCAGCTAAATACGCTGATTTCTGCCAGTCTGCAGGATTCTCTAAGCTACACTAAAAGATCGTTCTTTAAAAACGCGCTTGAAAAAACACGCCAGCCCAAGGCAGGCGCAAAAGGATCAGGACTTAGAAAAATTACTTTGTTTACATTTTTGCAGCCACACCATCCACACAACAGGCCGGTGGGTGTTCCCGGCTGAATCCACGGATGATCCCCGCGGATGTCCCGGGGTCCCTGCGGGTGTCCGGGTGTCCCCGCGGGCCTGCGATACCAATTGTGTACCCCCAAAAATAAACAATATTTTAAAATGAATACAACCTCCCCCCCTCCTCCTAACACATACAATACAGTAATGGGCAAAATTACTATTATCCACATATGGATAATAATGCATTTGCCCATTTACAAGACTTGAATCACAATAAATACAGTAAATACAATACATATTGCACTTACCTTTTCCATGCACCGACGATGAATGCTGTCTTCATCCTCATCCTGCCCATGTCCCCCTCCAGTGCTACAAAACATACAAAAGAATAAAAAAAAGCCAATGTAATGTCCCCTAACCCCTTAATCACCTTAGCGGATAATAACTGCGACAGTAATTAAGGGGTTAACCCACCCTGGCCCGATACCAACCCTTCACCCATTGATTTGTACAGTGGGTATAATATATACAGCTAAACCCCGTTATAGCGCGGTCCTCGGGGGCCACCCGATCCGACCGCGCTAGAACCGGGGTCATGCTAATTTCTTTTAAAAAATGACCGCCGCGCGCCTGATCGGGTGGGAGTGAGGAGGGAAGGAAGGAAGAGGTGGCCAGAAGCCCTACACATCCCCTAGCAACGGCGAGTCCAACCGCAACCTGCTCCTTACCTCCCACCACCGGCATCCATTTCCTCCCCACCCAGGCCACCCCACCTACCGGCCCTCCGCGGCATAGCCCACGCGGCCCTCCGAGTCCAAGACTGCACCTCACTCACCCCCCCTCCTCCCGACACCCCCCCTCCTCCCGACACCCCCCTCCTCCCGACACCCCCCTCCTCCTGATGTCAGCTCCGCTCCGATCTCAGCAGCCGACACCAAAGGTAGGGAGGGGGAGTGGGAGGAGTGGTGTAGTGTGCTGTGAGTGCTGTGAGTGTGCTGTGAGTGCTGTGTGCTGTGAGAGCTGTGTGCTTTGAGTGCTGTGTGCTGTGAGAGTGTGCTGTGAGTGCTGTGTGCTGTGAGAGCTGTGTTCTGTGAGTGTGCTGTGAGTGCTGTGTGCTGTGAGTGCTGTGTGCTGTGAGAGCTGAGTGCTATGAGAGTGTGCTGTGAGTTCTGTGTGATGTGAGAGTGTGCTGTGAGTGCTGTGTGCTGTGAGAGTGTGCTGTGAGTGCTGTGTGCTGTGAGAGTGTGCTGTGAGTGCTGTGTTCTGTGAGTGTTGTGTGCTGTGAGAGTGGGCTGTGAGCAGTGTGCAGTGAGAGTGTGTGCTGGGAGTGTGTACAGTGTGCAGTGTGTGCAGTGAGAGTGTGTGCAGTGAGAGTGTGTGCAGTGAGAGTGTGTGCAGAGAGTGTGTGCAGTGAGAGTGTGTGCAGTGAGAGTGTGTGCAGTGAGTGTGTGCGGTGAGAGTGTGTGCAGTGAGCAGTGTGCAGTGAGTGCTGGGAGTGTGTGCAGTGTGGTGTGTGGTATGTGCAGTGTGCAGTGTGCAGTGAGAGTGAGTGCTGGGAGTGAGTGCTGGGAGTGTATGCAGTGAGAGTGTGTGCAGTGGTGCAGTGAGAGTGTGTGCAGTGAGAGTGTGTGCAGTGAGTGCTGGGAGTGTGTGCTGGGAGTGTGTGCAGTGTGCTGTGAGCAGTGTGCAGTAGAGTGTGTGCAGTGTGTGCAGTGTAGAGTGTGTGCAGTGTACAGTGTGCAGTGAGAGTGTGTGCAGTGTGTGCAGTGAGTGCTGGGAGTGTGTGCAGTGTGCAGTGAGAGTGTGTGCAGTGAAAGTGTGGGCAGTGAGAGTGTGTCCAGTGAGAGTGTGTGCAGTGGTGCAGTGAGAGTATGTGCAGTGAGAGTGTGTGCAGTGAGAGTGTGTGCAGTGAGAGTGTGTGCAGTGAGAGTGTGTGCAGTGAGTGCTGGGAGTGTGTGCTGGGAGTGTGTGCAGTGTGCTGTGAGCAGTGTGCTGGGAGCAGTGTGCAGTGAGAGTGTGTGCAGTGTGTGCAGTGTAGAGTGTGTGCAGTGTACAGTGTGCAGTGAGAGTGTGTGCAGTGAGAGTGTGTGCAGTGAGAGTGTGTGCAGTGTGGCAGTGTGCAGTGTTTTGTTTTGTTTCTTTTAAACGGGAGCCACGTGAAAACCGCGTTATAACCGAATTCACGTTATAACGGATCGCGCTATAACGGGGTTCAGCTGTATATATATATATATACACACACACACACACACACACACACACACACACACAAAAAGATATTATGATAGGTCAGCCAGTCTCAGCTAAGTCTCATCTGTGTGGTTTCACACCTCAGTTCGGTTCTGATTCAATATGGAGTCACGCAAACCTATATAGCATCTCATTGTTTGCTGCGTACGTGTTGTGATATCATACTCTGTGGTCACTGACGTATCTTGTTTATCAGTAGGAATTACAGTTACTGACGTATGATATATTTCAACATTTACCGTTTGACCACGGCCTGTTTACGTGAGTTAGTTCCTCTTTTTATGCATATGTAACCTGTCCCAATATCCTGCCACTTCTCAGCAAAAACAACCTATTATTTCTAAGACAAGAAAAGCTAGGATTTTGACAATATGCTCTAAGCTGTACTAGGCCTTATAATGATACTATATATATATATATATATATATATACCTGTGACCTGTATTAATTATGCGTTATATGCCATAAAATACCTGTAATCTATAACAATATATATTATATTATATATACACATATACATATACACACACACAAAAAGAAACAGCTGGCACTCCAATACCGAAAATATGATTTGGTGCATGTTCCATAAGCATAAATAGAACAAAACTGTTTCCCCCAAAGAGCAAACAAGAAACAGCACTCAATTGATAATGCAAAGAAAACCTGTATTTGAAAATATAAAGAACACTTAATCCAACATTTTGGTCCAGAAAGAACCTTCCTCAGGGGTGTGTTGGAGAACAATGGCACAGAAAGATATTTACAGATGCAGCGGCCATTATTCGAACAAATCACATTGCCGTTTTCATGTGCTCTGCTGTATTCCATGCGGTATTAACGCAACCAATCACCCCAGGCACCCGTGTTTATCGCGGTTGCTTTGTTTGAATTTCATGGATTCTGTTTCTTTGGGTGCAATGAAATGAATGAATTGTAATGTGTACAGTACTATGCTACTGTGCTACTGTGTCAATTTCAGGAGTTTAAAAACCAGAACACTAAAATGCCATTTTCTGCACTCGCGCCTTAAGGGGGTACGGTTGGAAGAAATCACGCGCATGACATGGGTATTACGAGGGATACAATGCGTGAAGTGTTTGAATAATGGCCACTGCATCTGTATACCCAAAAAACAGAACCCAGTGTAATCAATTAAGGCAAGGTAATTGACTAATTAGAAAACCACATGACATCATGAGACATCATCAACGACGTGCGGCGGCTATCTAGACAGCTGTGAACAGTCCAGTACAGGAACAATCTCTGTGCATGCGTGTGAGGGAAACTATTCTATGTGTGAAGGGTAAGGCGTCCTCCGTTTCTGGGTAACCAGATCTAGGCATTATAACACCATAGCAACCAGTCAGGGGAAGATCGCGCATGCGCGGGCAGAGTCACGGCCCATCAGGTACAGCAGCCGCAGCACCGACAGCGGGAGAGCCGTCGAGTGCAGTGTGGGCCTAAAAACACACAACTGGGGGACAAACGTGAATGACGGGTTAGGGAAATAAAAACAAGGTCACACAGCATTGTGGGCTGCAGATATACCTGACAGCAATGAGTCAGATGGAAACAAGTGAAAATACATCTGGGGCAAAAATCCTATCTAGCATGGGGATACACAACTCCTAGAGGGGGTGGCCAACTCAAGCAATACACAGAGCACAGGCAGGCTGCAGATATTCCTGACCACAATGAGCCAGATAAAAACAAGAGAAGATACACCTGGGGCACAATTACTATCTAGCATGGGGATGCGCAACCCCTAAAGTGGGTGGGCAATTCAAGAAACATAAAGAGCCGTATGCTTTTGTGGAAACAAAAAAATATCTGAAATTGTACATTTGCATGTTTACATAGCTACGTAGTAGGTGAGGTTCAAAAAGACGCGTGCCCATGAAGTTCAACTTAGAGTATGTTCAGCCCAAGTGAGGTTACCTTTCTAGGCACTGTGGTGTATAAGGGTGCAGACTCACTGTTGACCAGGATTCACTAGAATTAGATGGACAAAAACACTCTACTTCTTGCCACCAGCCATCATCCCATACCATTGAAGAGAGAATTACCCTAATCTCAGTTCCTTAGAGTACAGGGAATTACCAGCAATCAGCAGGAGTGTGATCCCTGAGTACCAATTAGAAAGGGGTGGAGTATGTTTAGTTAGTTTTCCTTAAAGGGACTAGGTGTTATTTTTATGATTTGTTTTATTTAAAAGGATTGTGGGCCTGTTGGTGTATAATTTTTACCCTGTAAATAAACCCTGTATAGATAAATACCATGTTCCCGGCCTTATTCTAGGACAAAAAGATACTGCAACATGGTATGGGCATCACAATTGGTGGAGAATGCAGGCAGTCCAAAAGGTATTGAGCAGTGGAAACTGTGGGTTTGAAAATAATTGCAGGGATTTCAAATGGCCGTCCAACTGAAGTAAAATAACAGATCCTGTGACTGAAGTCTGTCCTACTGTGTATGACAAGTTCTACTTACAGGATTCACAGTAAAAGGTGTAAAGAATGAAGAAATAGCGCCTCCAGAAGTCAAACTGAAGAATACACCTGAAAATGGAAGAATTGTTGACCTCGGTACAGCGTGCCCAAGCAGAGAATATGGCCATTCTACAGCGCAGCCAAACAGAGTGTGCTGCTTCTTTATTGCAAGGATTGCAACAATTGTCAAAAGCCCATGATGAGAATTTACAGCAGTCTTCAAAAATGCAAACAGAGAATATTGCATCGTTGGTACAGCAGCTGACAAAGTCACAAACTGAAAATACGGCGTTGTTAGTACAGCAGATGGCACTATCACTGCATCAGATGCTAAAAGAAGAGCAACACGAGGCGCACCTTCGCCTACACCAGGAGCACCTAGTTTTGGGAGAGAGAATTACCGTCCAGACTAGTGGGGCCCCATTGGTCACTCACCAGGTAAAATCGCACCTCATTCAGAAAATGATGATGACGTGTACCTGTCAATTTTCCAGCGCACAGCGTTACGCGAAGGGTGGCCAGCTGAGCAGTAG
Source organism: Ascaphus truei (assembly GCA_036426205.1). Classification (NCBI taxonomy): domain Eukaryota; kingdom Metazoa; phylum Chordata; class Amphibia; order Anura; family Ascaphidae; genus Ascaphus; species Ascaphus truei. The sequence continues at coordinate 22,917 of WSYH01000117.1, read as the reverse complement.
GCTGGAATAATTGCTCCCTTCCTGGTGGGTGACTCAAAAAAGCCTATTATGACTTGGAGCCAAAGCAAGCTAAAAACTATGACACCCTGAAGCCTGAGATTATGGCATGGCTAGGGGTCACCCTCACGGTTCTGGCCCAATGGTTCCACGCCTGGCTTTATGATACAGAGAAGACTCCCCGCTCTCAACTCTACTACCTTATAGACTCTGCAAGGAAGTGGCTCCAGTGTGAAGTATGTGCCAACGCCGCAGTCGTCAGAAGAGTCGTCATAGACCGTTCCTGAGGGGTCTTCCCCGAACCATCCAGAAGTGGGTGAGTCAGAGTGACCCCAAAGACGCTGAGCAGTTGGTCACCTTAGTTGAACGTCACTTGACTGCCGACGAGATGTCCAGGAATTCCAGTCCAGATGAGTTTTCCGGGCCCCTCTTCCTACGCGTCAGGAGGTCCGGTAAGACTGTGCCTCAGAATTACATTTCCCAAGGACTCATAGATTTGCTTAAAGGAGTGGCAAGTCCCACAGCCCTTAGGAGGGACTCCAGTCCCATTATTCCCAGTAGACTGGAGACAAAACCCTGACCCAGTTTGGTAAAATACAAAGAATGCTAAAAATGCCATTAACTTTTTATTCTCAGAACTCTGACTAAATGGAATGTAACCTTTCTGTGGGGCATTTCTCAAATGGGTTTCTATGGCTAAACACTATCCTTGCAACTCGGAAGAGGATGATGATAATGATGATGAGGAATAGGAGAACTCCTATTTGGCCCTGCGAAAAGAACAGCATCCGTTTGCAACAGAAGCTCCAGAAAATATTGACCCCAGGTGGTCAAAAAAGCTTGAGTTGACAAAGACTACTCTTACGCCAGCAATGGAAGGCCGAGTGAGTCAAACATTAAGAGTGTTGACTGGAAACGATACTATGATATGTCCTAGTAAGACGTTCAACACGTCATCACCAAGCTTGAAGCTTCTCAGCAAGAGGCTTGCACATTCAAAGCAGAGCTTGGTAAAGTAAAGCAGCAAGTACTACAGGAGTGACTGAGTACACAGTGTGTCCCCACCAACCAGCATGAGGAGCTGAAGGCCACACTGAGCCTTACCCAAGCATCACTGGAAGCAGAATACGAAAAACAAAAAACTTCAAACCCTTGGAGTCAGAAAAGTTGAAGTTTGAAAAAGGTTACAGTTACAGTAAACTTGCAGAAAAGTCTAGAGCTAAAGCGGACAGCTGAACACACATCTCAGCAATTCACAACTCTTCAGGAGGATAACCTCAAACTGGAGCAAGACCTGGGGAAGCAGAGAGGCTGCTCCATCCCCAAACGTCCGTGCACCCAGGAGAAAGAGGCGTGGAAAACAGAAGCAGCAGTGATTCTAGCAACAAAAACTACAGAGCTCCAAAATATGAAGGATGCGCTGATGCAAACCCAGAGTAAGCACCAGGAAGAGGTGAAGGCCCTGAGAGGAGACTTGCAGGATAAAATTGTAGAGCTGCAAATGCAGAAGATTCAACTCGCCAAAAAGGAAGAGAGGGAGGAGGTGTCCGCCTGTCAGTTGGCCGACCTGACACTGTGCTATGAGACCGAGATGGCAGATGCCCGCAAGCTGCTGGACCACACTGCCAATGAGAGGACCCAGTTGCAGTGGGAGCTGGTCAGGGTCCTGGAGGAGCACCGACAGCTGCAGGTCAGACATGAAAAAAAGGAAACAGGTTTAATTAAGCCTTGCGCTGAATCAGCTGAGAGACGTGGAATCTCGACAAAATGCCAAAGAAGCTGAACTGGCAACTGCAATGAGTGGAAAAAGAAGTGCAGAAGGACAGCTTCATTAAACCTGAAGAAAGACCTGGAGTCAGAGCATGCTGGCCACAAGAAGGCAGAGAAACAAAAGCGTGATCTATGTGAGGAGCTCGAGACTTGGAAGACTGAGCTGGACCTTACGTTAGACTCTACTGCTGCCCAGCAGGAGGTTTCTCAGATGAAGTTGTAAAACAAGGTTACAAACCTAAAACAGACACTTGGGTCACAGATAAAAATAAAGAGCGGTGAGCGCAAAGGAAAATAAACAATGATTAGTAATAGTAATATACTGTTCAAGATAAATAAGAGCTCTCTGGGTGGGGGTGGAGTGATTAAAATAAGAAATATATATATAAATTCTGTACTCACCCGGCCATGTGTTAGACTGACTCACACAAGAGGGTTCTTTGTGCACTGTTCTGCCTCCTTCCGTCAGCAGCTGATTTGTCCCTCTGTATCCCTGTGTGGTGTATACGCAGACACCCAGCGTCCTCGCAATAGACCCAGTAAGGATGACAGACAGACACAGGGAAGGTATAAAATGTGCAGTTTATTCATAAAAAATGAGAGTATCAAGTTACTCACATGTGGAAAACTCATCTCTGATACACGCAGCCACTCTTTGCACTTGAACACAGTGTGTTAGTGTTCTCTGTGAGCGAAGCGCTTGGGGAAGCTACGGTGGCCATTAACGGACAAAAAGCTACATGTTCCAGCTCGGAACTTTGCGTTTTGCATACTATGATGCTTCGTCAGATTGCTGTTGGGATCATGTAGTGGACGTGTTTTTATACCCTTCACAGGCATAGTGTTCAGTTAATCAGAGATTGTACTCTACACTGGGTTTATTTACAGGCTTAAATTATACATCTTGAAAATTACCCTTGGATGCTCTGGTAAATGATCTTACAAGATCAGGTCTTGTTGAAGAAGATGTCAGTGTCTGTTTATTATTGTTTTAATTTCTCCAAAGTCTCTATTGTACTTCGTAACAAACGGAACCTCATATTCTCCACTTTGGCCTTTAGCCTTAGATTTTAGTAGATCTTGTCTATTCAATGAGCACGTCTTGGCTATTGATATTTCTAGGGCTTTTCTATCGTAGTTTCTCTCAATGAATCTCTATTTTAGTATCCCGGCCTGTTCTTAAAAAACAACCTCGTCAGTACAGTTCCTGCGTATATGTCTAAATTGACCTGGTGCAATGTTTTCTATCCACCTATGATGGTAGCAACTGCTTTTCAGGAGATACAGTAGTTGTTACAGTCCACTTTTAAAAAAAATATCTTAGTCTTTAGTTGGCTATTTTCAATATAAATTGTAATATCCAAAAAATCTTTTGACTACCTACTCCATTGGGATGTAAAAGCCAAGTTTAAAGTATTATCATTAATGTATTCCAAGAAGTGATTCAAATCATGCTCACTCCCCTGCTAGATAAAGAATACATCATCGATCTAGCGCCACCATAGGACCAGGTAGGTGTCAAATGCATGGGTAGACCAGATCTTGTCTGTCTCCCATACATCTGTAAAGATGTTAGCATAGCTTGGCGCAAACCTCGTCCCATCGCTGTGCCACACCACTGTAGATAGTATGTACCGTCAAAGCTAAACACATTGGGGCCTATGTACTAAATGTTCATTAAAAAAATCGCTGGGCCATTTACAACACCGTTTTTATGAGCAGTGCTATCACGGTATTCAGAAAGACTTAATTACCTGTCATTGCAAAATTAACAAAATGGGCGATTAGCCGGTGATCTGATGAACGACCCTCTGAAAAGGCCTTACCCGACGAGTTGTATCTGCTGCAGAGAGAGCTGCTCCGAGAGAGCCGTCTCTCCCTGTGCAAATCTCGCCCGAAATGTATGTGTATAAATTTTTATTGTGTTAATAGTTTAGATGAGCAGGGGGTCTCCTGAGCTGAACCGCATTGGTTTCAGCCTGGGGGACCCCCTACATCCCGAGATAAAGGCCCCGTTATGGGATGCTGGTATCTCCTATGCATTTTATTCCCACGGTCATGTGACGCGGACATTTAAATGTATGGGAGATACCGGCACCCCATAACGGGGCCTGTATCTTGGGGAATTAGGGGGTCCCTGAGGCTATCCGCTATGGTAATGAAGTTTACTGTAAATGCATTTTTATTGCATAGGGTTCATGCCAGGCGTCTCTGGTGCTAATATTAATGGATATCAGCTCCAGAGATTCCCGGCATCAATCCTATGCAGAAAAATGCATTTTTTTTTTAAAGTCCTATCTCGCCGTTTCTATGCAGGTTTCCAACACCTTCACACCAACTTTTTCTGGCGTGAGGATTTTGTGATAAAATCACCATTCTAGAGCGGCGATAGGCGTTCATAGCCTAATCACTTCTACTAGAATTGAACAAGTTTATGAACATGCCGAAAAGCGGCGATAAATGGCTTATCATCGCTGCCTCTGTGATTTTTTTGTATGAGCAATTTTTGGGGGGTGATCCAGTCTTTTATCACACTGGATAAAATTTTTAGATGATAAGTGCTTGATAAGTGGCTTATGAACGCTTACTGCATAGGCCCCATTGTGTTCTAATACAAAAGCTATTGATTAGAAATTTTCTTTGTTCATCTAGCATATCTGCAATATGGAACTGCAATTGGCATTAGATAGTGAGGCATTTAAAGTGAGGTTTTTAAGTGATAAATACAGTTAGACTACAGTTTGACTAGAGGTGACTGGGGACTGCTTCTTTCTGCAAACTCTTTAACTCAAGACAACAAACAGTAAGCTATTCAGATCACACTATGATCCCATGCTTGCTAACCTGCCTATTTCAACCCCCCACCCCTTTACAACTTATTTACTGCAGTCTCTCCCAAAACTGACTGCACAATACACTGAAACCCTGAACTGACTCTAGCATTGCAATACAGCTAAACATTTGACAAGGAACAGGCACACACCTGCTAATAGTCTGCTCACACTCACTCTGCTCACAACAGCTCCTTGTAGCACTGCCTACTGTACCTCTGGCATCATGAACCTGCTATGTATTTTAACTTTTTTCTTTCTCCTGGCCTCATGGAGATGTTACTCCCTCTATCCACTACAAACTCCTCCATCCTGGCCCACACCCAACATCACCATACACCCTGGACTACTCAAAAGCCTTGCACTATCTACTGAATGTTGGTGGAGAACTCTAAAAACCAGCACACCAACCACTGCTCACTCTAATGGAAAACACCACAAATTTACAACTTGCAAACAACTACCCAAATTTCTACTCATACTATTACTCTCTTTAGCAGGTGATATTGAAACTAACCCAGGTCCTCCCATTTCAGCTCTGTCCCATGCCCCTGAGAATTCCACCTTTAAATTCCAAAAAGGGCTATCTGTCGCCCATATAAACATCCGGAGCCTGCTGCCCAAACTGGATGAACTAAGGGCATGGTGCCTTATGCATAAACCCAAAGCCATCGTTCTTACAGAAACATGGCTATCCCCTAAAACCCCTGATGCAAATATTGCCATTCAGGGATACTCCATTTTTAGGAGAGATAGGTCAAAGAGAGGAGGAGGGGTGTTATTTTATATTGCAGACACCTTACAATTTACACTGTTAAATTGCCCACCAAGTCCACCCTCTTTTGAAACTCTAGTTGGCAAAATCTGCCTCCCCTTTTCTAAGCCCATCTTGCTTGCTGGCATCTACCGCCCCCCTAAAGCCCCTCTACAATCCTTGACTGATATCACCCAATTTCTTGGCTCCATTTCCTCTCTGAATGAGAAGAGTGAGCTGCTAGTTCTAGGGGATTTCAACTTCAATTGGCTTGACCCTAAAAACCACAAAATCCAGATACAACTCAAGTCACTTAACCTATCACAACTCATTTCCCAACCCACACGGATAAACCTGAAATCGCATAACCATTCCTTGCTAGACTGGATTCTCTCCTCAAACCCCAGCAGAATCCAATCCTCTGGCATCCTTCCTGATATTTTCAGTGACCATGCAATAGTGTACTGTGTAAGGAAAATTAAACCGCCCCATTCAAGCCCTAAAGTTCTCCTCACTAGAACATTTAAAAACTTTAACCCACAACAGTTTCTGGATGACCTTACCAACTGCCCATGGCACAGATTCGATTTAATTCCCGACCCCGATTCTGCACTCGACTATTTCCAATCTGAGTTCTTAAAACTCTGCGATACCCATGCTCCACTACGCAAAATAAGGGTACGGGGGGCCCACCTTCCATGGGTTACACCTGACCTTATAGCACTCTACCAGTTCAGGGATGCCTTGTGGAAAAGCTACAAAGTAACTGGCACTACCAAGGATCTCAATCACTACAGATGCATGCGGAACATGTGCACAAGGCAAACAAGGCATGCAAAAGCACAATATTACTCTGACAATCTCCACCAAAATACATCAAACCCAGCTAATTTCTGGAAGGTTATCAACAATATATTCCAGCCTCCTAACCATCAACAACCAAGTAATATCACTAAGGGGGATATTACTCTGACAAACCCCACTGACATTGCAAATGCATTCAATGATTACTTTGTGGGGTGTGCCACTAACTTATTAGCGAAACGCAGCACAAACCCCAAACATGAATCTCATCCTGGGAGTATCCCTACAGTCCCACCCCCTCCCAACACTGCCCACAATTTTCAATTTAGCCCAGTATCTGAAGAGATTACACAAGCGCTCCTCAAACTAAAACTAAGCAGCCAATGTGGACCCGACTTACTACAATCTAGGTTCCTACGACTTGGTGCCCCAGCCATTGCCAAACCAATTGCGTCCATAGTCAACTCTATCCTGTCTGCAGGCCATATCCCTAAGACCTGGAAAACTGCCAGAGTTGTCCCAATCTTCAAAAGTGGGGACAAAAACACTGTCTCAAACTACAGGCCAATCTCACTTCTCCCAATTCTATCCAAAGTTATGGAAAAATGTGTCCACTCCCAATTAAGCGATTTCTACACCAAGACAAATTTCCCTAGCCAATTCCAGTCTGGGTTTTGTCCCAAACACTCCACCGCAACTACCCTGCTAAAAGTTTGCAATGAAATCCAGTGTGGAATGGAACGGGGACAACTCACTGGTGCAGTATTCCTAGATTTTGCAAAGGCTTTTGACACAGTTGATCATGTTATCCTGCTTAACAAACTCCAGAGCTCTGGAATAGGGAAACATGCTTTAAACTGGTTTCAGTCCTACCTATCAGGAAGATCCCAACATGTGTCCATCTCAGGCTCTAACTCCAACCCCCTGGATATCACCTGTGGTGTCCCGCAAGGCTCTGTTCTGGGGCCCCTACTCTTCTCAGTGTTCATTAATGATCTTCCCACAGCTTGTAAGGAAGCCTCAATACACATGTATGCAGATGACACAATCCTATATGCACACAGCCATAGCCTCTCTGACCTTCAACACATACTTCAGTCTGACTTTTTGAGACTCGAAAACTGGATTTCCCAAAACAAACTGTTTTTAAACACTGATAAGACTGTAACAATGGTATTTGGGACCAAGACTAAATTTGTAAAGCTTCCAGTGACTGAGCTCCAGATTAGAACCAACGCTAACACCACCCTAACATCTGTCACTAGTTTTAAATACCTGGGCTTATGATTTGACTCCCACTTAACATTCGGGATGCACATTGATACCCTGACAACCAAGACCTATGCCAAACTAGGGGTACTTTACAGGAACAAATCCTCCCTAAATCTCCTGGTCAGAAAGCGTATTGCACAGCAGATGCTAATGCCAATTATTGACTATGGAGACATAGTACTGTATATGGCTCGGCTCCTCAAACCCACCTTAGCAAACTTGACACCCTCTACAATTCAATTTGTCGTTTTGTTCTCCAATGCAACTACAACACACATCACTGCGAAATGCTCAAAGAACTAGATTGGTCATCACTAGAGTCTAGGCGCAAAGTTCACCTTTCCTGTCTCACCCTCAAATACTTTCTGGGCAAGCTACCCAGCTACCTGAACAAGCTCCTCACCCCTACCACATGCAGCACCTATCACCTGAGATCAGACTCCAAAAGACTATTCATGGTCCCAAGGCTCAACAAAGTATCCGGACGTTCCTCCTTCTTCTTCCGTGCACCCCAAAACTGGAACAACCTACTGTACCAGAGACTCTCTTATCCACCACCAGCTAAAGTTCTTTCAAATCTAAGGCTGTCTCACACTTTAATCTGGTCTGTAACTGTTTCATACGCTCATAATATATATTTTCTTTAACTGTGCACGCAATATCTTGTATATAATGTATATCTTGTTCATTTATGTAACTGTACTTGTAACCATGTATTATTTGTTTTACTCTGTGCCCAGGACATACTTGAAAACGAGAGCTAACTCTCAATGTATTACTTCCTGGTAAAATATTTTATAAATAAATAAATATCTGGGTCTTCTTGGAGTGTCCTTCTAACTGCCACGCAACTATTGTCTATCACTATGGTCAATGGCAGTGTATAGTGAGGTGGCATCACATGTCATCAGAATATATTCCTGCTTCCACTCCACTGTGGCTAACATGTTCAAAACTTCCATTGTATCTCTGAGATAGGATCTCATCCTCACCACATACTGCTGTACAAATGTGTCGATATATTCTGATAGATTAGAAGTAAGAGATCCTGTCCCAGAGATAATGGGCCTACCTGATGTAGTGTAGTGAGATTCTTGTGGACTTTCGGCAAAAAGTAAAAAACTGCCATAATTGGATATTTGTTATTTAGGTAGTCATACTCTTTATCATTTAAAATGCCAATTGCCCCTTTTGAGTAAAAGTGAAAGTTCTCCTCTGAAATTGTTGGTGAGATCTATATTCAGGCATTCGTAAGTGGTCTGATCTGACAGAATTCTATTTGCTTCCTTCAAATAATATTTTAAAACCATGATTACCACCCCACCTCCTTTGTTAGCTTGCTTGAAAACGATAGATTTGTCTTCAATTAATGTTTTCAGGGCTTTCTTTTCCGTAACACTGAGATTTTCATGGAACTTGCTATGTTTTTTAGTCATTCTCTTGAAGTCCTCCTGAATCATTTGCTGGTAGACCTCGAGAAAGTGTCCCTTGCAGCCACTCGGATAGAATTTTGATCTAGCTTTCAATGATGAGTGTTTGTAATTATCCACAGCGGCCAAGTTCATGTCAGTTATCGAACTTTGCATAAAATTTGCTCTGCTTGATGCATCTTTATTTATAAAGAACCTTTTCAGGGTAAGTGTCTTATAAATTTATTTGCATCAATGTAGAGATTAAAACCATTGGGTCCTGTTGCTGGAGCGAAGTTTAGTCCCTTAGAGATCAGTTTGCAGTCACTTGGAGTAAAGTTGAACACACTATTTACTTGGTTGGCATTTTTTGCCTGGGTGTGTCTTTCTCCTCGTTTACCTCTAGTGATCTTTTTTTGTTTCTCGTATCTTGGTTCTCTGGTTCTATTCGATCCCCCAGTATCGAGAAACAGTTCTATGTTGACAGTGGGAGGGGGGGGGGCACGGTCTAAAAAAAACCTCGGAGTGTTTACTCCTAGTATACTTTTCCAATGGCGGACTCCTATTGCTAACCCTTCTTTAAGTGGATCTATCCGGTGGGGTTCTTCTTCTCTCTTTATAATCTCTATATTCTCTACGATATAGTTTATTAGAGAACAGGCCGGGATACTAAAATAGAGATTCATTGACAGAAACTACGTTAGAGAAGCCCTAGAAACATCAATAGCCAAGACGATCTCATTGAATAGATAAGATCTACTAAAATCTAAGGCTAAAGGCCAAAGTGGAGAATATGAGGTTCCGTTTGTTACGAAATACATTAGAGACGTTGGCAAAATGAAAACAATAATAAACAGACACTGGCATCTCCTTCAACAAGACCCGATCTTGAGAGATCATTTACCAGAGCATCCAAGGGTAATTTTCAAGATGTATAATCCACACCCCTGTACATAGCACAACGACAAGTGTTGAGAAATACCATGTTTCCGGACTTATTCTGGGACTAAAAGATACTGCAACGTGGTGTGGGCATCAAAAAAAAAATAATATAATTAGATATTATAATATATTATTATATATAGATGAGATAATTATGTAATATATATATAGGGACCACACCGATACAGGTTGAAGCACGACATCAAGGGACAGCACACAAGTAAGTTGATCACAAGTTCTTTGCATTGAAATAGAGACAAGTAGTCTCTGTGGGGTAGGCAGAATAAGTTACAAGCTTAAAAAGGATTCTAATCGCACAGAATGGCGCCGTAAACAGGTGTTAATAATATACTTTCAATTACCTAAAGTGTTCCCAGTGTTTTGTTCGCATATCCGATTGGGTGTGCAGTAGCGTAATGATGTCATAAGCAGAAGCCCAAAATGACGGAGCGTCGCTAGCCCTGAGTTCCCATAGAACTGCCAAAAATTTGCTGGCCAGACATTTTATATTCTTTTTGTTTGGCCACACATGCGCAGTAGTTTACATGAAGGACATTTTATAGTTTATTCTTAACACCGGTTTACGGCGCCTTTCTGTGCAATTAGAATCCTTTTTAAGCTTGTAACTTATTCTGCCTACCGCTCCCAGTTGAAGGCATCTCGCCGAAACGCATAGGAGTGGGTGCTGTAGGCAGGATCCCCTGGTCTGTTCCTTCTCTGGGACACGTAAATATACCTTGAGCTGCCGCTCTATGCATTTGTTTGACACTGCTTGTTATGCGTGGTAGGATAGGGCTTTACACTACACTAGCTTTAGGACTTTGCTACATGACAATTTTATAGTTGCTCTTGTTTCTCCACAGCATCATATTAATGTTTTGACTTGTTGAGCATTTTAAGGAATCTTTTCCCTTACTCCAAGTGTAGTGGTTTATTAAATGGAGTAACTCTGGTCCCAGTCCTTTTCCTTATATTGCTTTGTGGGAGTTATAAGTACAGGCACTTTCCTTATGCTTCAGACTCATACTGTCTGTGATTTCTTATGTGAGATTTTGTGTCTTAAGTGATTGTTTTGCTATAAGAGCTACTGCTGTGGCTTACGTACAGGGGATTCATGCCTTATTTTAAATATTCTATGCTATCTTTTATCATGTTTTGTGACCTCTAATTATTAAAATTGTATTTTGTAATCTCTTATGGTATACCGGAGTGCTATAATTTTGGGCTTCTTTTTCCTTTTGCTTACATACCATTTGGCCTATGTAGCACCACTGACATACTACTTAGTTTATATTTATGTTGTCAGTTTTTTGGTTACCTTAATATAGTCGTGTGGATGCGGGGTTCACTCTCTCTCTTAGTGGATATAGCATATATAGATATATATCTATATATATATATATATATATAATATAATATTAAGGAGGTATCAGTACCGTGTTAGCCGAGCTCCAATAATCAAAAAATAAATAGATGATATTATTTTGTGGATCGGGGGAAGGACCAGCACAGATAACATTCCAAAGACACGTTTTATAGTATAGCTTTTGCTTGCTTCATTTTCATTGTAACATCGCCGGAAGAAGAGATCAGTGTACATATCTCGAAAGCTCGCACAAATAAAAGCATTTCGTTAGCCACAGAACGGTGATCATCAATTTATTTTTTGATTAATATATAATTATATTATTTTATATAGAGAGATATAATAATATAGTTCATATTCTAATAAAGTATGATATCTATATATATCTAGGGGAGGGAGACAACTAGCGCATCAAAACTATAAATAAACTCAATACAAAGATAAAACACAATAAAGTATACAACACAATTCTAGAGGAGGTGCTACCATTAACTACCTGTCCCTTATCTTAAATGCTGCCAATTAGATCCACGGCCCCACCAACGCCGAGAGAAAGAATTGGGTGAAGATGACCTAGGCGCAAACAAAAGGGAAGGGAGAAAATAATAATAATAAAGTGGGAAGTCCACAATAAATCAAAAAAAAGAGCACCGTTAAGGAAGGGAATCCCAAAAATCAAATGTCACTATATCCGATTGGGAACAAGAACATTCCTTGCTGTAGACAATTAGGAGTATGAATAATATAAGTAAAATATTGAAATGATGACCCGATGGTATAATTCTATCAATCAGGATTGTAGATACTATAATCAGTGCAATACTTGCGTGAATAATAGTCTTCTTAGAAAATGTAATTATAAAAACTTCACTTAATACAAAAATAAAACAACTATAATGTGAGAGAGGATACACTTAATCAAAGTAAAATGACAATGTCCTGATATTGATTCAAGTCTTTATAAAGATTTTGGGTATAGTTCCTATAGCATAAATTGATGCTCACACAGGAAAAATATATGTAGTAGTTCTCCTTACCCTCCATGATGATCTTCTGGGTGGTGGGATATGTGTAGCATATCTGCTTATGGGCAGTGTAGAATGCTGTTGGAGAGAGGGAGGGGGAGGAAAAGGGAGGGGGGGAGAAGGAAGGGGCTAGCCTGCCTCTTCTTCCTATTACTCCGTCAACTCACTCACCCCTCTTCAACAAGTAGATATATTGGTGTGATCCGCGTCTCCAGACGCACAGCTACCCTCTACCTCAATCTCCTCTTCTATAGTTGACTGGGAATCAATACATGCAGTATCTCCAAACACATGGCTTGTCTCCGCCACACTCACCGCTTCCGCATCACATGGGGGAGCCTCTTCACGTCTCGCGGCGAGACGTGAAGATGCTCCCCCACGTGATCGCGAAGCGGTGATGTGATGGCGGAGACAAGCTGTGTGTTAGAGATATGGATGTTTGATTCCCAGACAAGGGAACAGCCTTAGTGGTCCTCTACCTGTATCTATGAGGCCTTGTAGATATATATAGTATATATATATATATTATATAATCTCTATACTAATATGGATATATATATATCATATATAATTGTATTATAATATATGTGTGTTATATCTAAAATGTGCGAGAAAGACTTCCATACATCTGTCCTCTGTATGTGTGTGTGTGAATGTCTATATATCTAATTATATATATATATATATACGTAGAGAGAAGAGAGAGAACGATAGAGAAGAGAAGAGAGAGAGAGAGCGAGAGAGAGAGAGAGAGAGAGAGAAGAGAGATAGAGCTGTTTTGCTCTCTCTCTCTATCACCTTCTCATCTCCTCACTCAATCTCGCTCTCTCTCTCAATCTACTCTCTCTCTCCCGCCGACGCGCGCGCGCGCGCCGCGCGCGCGCGCGCGCGCGCGCGCGCGCGCGCGCGGCGCGCGCGCGCGCGACACGGTACATATTTCTCTCTCCCTGATTGTTTGTTGTCTGATGTCCCTCTGCATAACAACAAGGGATGGGGGAACCCTCAACTGGTTGCAACAGGAGTGTTTCTAGAGCTGCGTAATATGCTCTTACATAGGGTGACCGCAATTATCTCTATGAGCGGTGTGTGTTGGCTCAGGTGTCTACATCTAGTGGAAGGAGTCGGCACACATGGAGATGTAGGACTCGTGTCTGGTGTGAAGGTGAAATAAACTAAAGGTTATAAAACTACAAGCTGAAGTCCAGTAATTGACGAAACGCGTTGTCATCTTTCACCGTTGGCAAACATTTTAATAATCACATTACAGAGTAGCAAGAGGTGTCATTGCACGCACTCTTCCCAATACCCTGGACGAACGGGAAGAGAGAGCTTCCAACTACAAAACGAAACAACCATCACGGTCTAACCCCTTCCATTTACTCCACAGAATTGTATTCTGTGTTTTGTTTTTATTTTATTTTTCATGTTTAATTAAAGTTATGGTTTTAGACCCGCCAGACATTAGTGTCCTTTTATATTACCCACCAACCCCATCTTCATCAACCATCACCTACATCCACCTGGAAATTACGAAGACCAGATACCGCTAAGAGTGGTGTACCTCAACACTGGACACCGTGTGCGTATTTGCTGTTATATTTCCATTATTATACCACCTGTACCGCTAATACCTTCATACCCACCCCACCCGTTCATCACCCTGATATTTGATTGGGCAACAACCTATAAGTGAACCAAGATCCCAAGATAGGATTACCATCACACTAGTCCGTGTGAGTGCGAAACGATACAATAATAGACGGTAGTATCATTCTTCTTGTGGGTTTATAAAACCACCATCCAAAAGTCCCTCCCGAATCCCCCCCCACCCTCCCCCCCCCCCCCATTGCTTATATATAAGATTGTGTTTAACCCTATCCTCCTTTGACCCTATCCCCTAACCTTTGCTATTTATGACGAGATGCATCCCCCCCCTGGAGTGGCACTGGAACCAACGGATTAAGTGGCCTGCTACATCAAGAAGAAGCCACCCGCATCGCATGAGCAGAAAAGCCTCATCATACCAAGCAACAACCGGGACTGTCCCAAGAAACCCTGTGTGACAGGGCTTACACAAGGCCGTGTAAGTTTTATAATCACTTTATTTATTTCATTCACCTTCAACACCAATCCTAAACCCCATAATACACCATGTTGCCTATCCCTTCCAATTAGATAAAATAGGACACCTAGCCAACACAACAACCCGCTCAAGATTAATTTGCTTCACTTAAACGAGCAATTACCAATTAAAAAGCTTCGAGAACAACTGGACCATTTGTTTAAATCCTAACCTAATTGTGGCTCCCACCCCCCCATCCTTTTTGTAATTCATACCTATAAGGGTCCTGGATAGATAATCCTTGCTGGGGTTCACAGCTCACACAGACAGGGAGACCCTAAAACTCGCAACCAGTTACTTACCAGACAGGCAGTAGTACCCCACTCTTTTTTAATCCTTTACACACAATGAAGACTACAAATAGAGAGAGCTCCGGTACCTCCTCAACCAACTCTATTGAAATATGTAGATCTTATGAATGTTGATGAAGATAACCACCTTGTTATTGGTATTAATAAGGCAAATTGTTGTTTTTGCCATTATATTGAATAAGCTTCAACTACGTTTCGTTTTATGTGAAAATCCGGGTATCTTACAAAAAATAATCTCACCCCATTATTGCTCAACTATTTTCTTTTGGGGACGACAGAACCAGCCCGTATAAGCTACCGCTTGTATTGTAACTTTGAAAAAAAACGCAAAGATAAAATGTTCCCTCTCACAATTCCTCTAACATGCTTATTGCGTTACACTTCCACACTATTCAATCTCGAAAGGAGACGAAGACATGGCACTTTACTACAACTTGCAGAGCATTCCAACATGAAAAATCTTCAAGTTTATGATTTATATAAGCCATCGAGTCAAAAGAGATCAAAAGGGCTAAACAGTCAGTGAAATCTATGCTTTTCAGGAAACATATCCAGGACTTCAGAAGCAGCCACATCAAAGAAATTGGAAAAAACATATCCTGGTCCGTTTCATCACCTTAAATCCGCAAATGACGGTTTTGCGCGTGTCACCCACAACAAGGTGTGATACGATATAGCTGCTGTCATGTTGCTCCCTCTATTTAAAATTAACACCATGGCACATGAACATATCTTCTTCTAAAATAAGCCTGTTTCCTTTTTCTTGCCTACTAATCGTAACTTGAATACAAATCACAGGCTTGTGACGTCTGCTGACTACCTGGCAACCGCGTCCCTTCACAAGCGAGATGCAAGTGGACATACATTCTATGCGGTATTTGGTCCAAACTTACAGGCACAACTACGTGTGTTAATTGTGATGAAAACAACGCAGCTTTTGTACCTACCTGACCGTTGTGTTCACCTGCACCAAACCATGTCCGCTCTGTCGTTGTGTTTCACATACACACACCACTGCGGATCCTATGACGGGTCACGTAAGATGTGTCTGAATCAAGATTCCCACGATTAGCTCAAGCCATGGCTGGATAGTCGGCGGTGCCTGGGCTGGAGCGATGTTCTTGGAGGCCAATGATGATGTCTCCAAATAATGGTACAATGAAAAATTTTACTATGCTTTCTTTACAGTATCTAATAGATGTTCAAAATATGACAGCATCATCTGCATAATATACACAATGGTAGCCAAATGACTGGATAAAGCTTTAAATATCCTGACTGACTGCTTACATTACTTAGCTAAAAATAATAATTCTTGATTTCAAATGACTAGCTATTACATCACATGAGTACACAATTGGTGTGCCGGATCATTTATGAACGTCCATTATCAGTTTGGTTTATTCAATCCTAATGTTAGAATTGTAAGGTAACTGTAACACACACAAATAGCACAAACTTCTAATTTCCTTTTTGAACATATCAACGTAAGACAAGTCTACTGTCGCCAAACTCTGGGCTAGTAGCGCTCATAGTCCCCAATGCTCCTGACCAAACGTTTAACGCCGATGGCCGCCCCCCCCTACACGCACCCGACGTGGCGCGCGTGTCACAGTATTGTGCTGATGACCTGTACTATTGTTACGGTCAGTGCAGTCTGTCATGCGCGCACGCTGGTAGTAAAGCGGTGCGTGCACATAAGCGCTATAAGTGCCATGTTCCTAAATCATATTGTTGTTGGTGGTTTGCGCGAGTTTCATGGTATCGTGAACAGACTCACGCGTCTTGTTTATGCTCATGGGGTGAGCAGATGCCCGTTGGGCATTGGACACAAAATGACGTGCGGAGTTGACAACGTTTAATATATGTTACGTCGGTATAAGTGCCGTGGTTTATCTTCCAGATATGTAGCTTTACGCATACATAGCGTACTGCTAGCAGAAGCAGCAGCAGGAGGACATGTCTTGTCCAGACAGCGTACACATCGTCTTGCGCATGCCTAATACTTATTCCACAGATTACGGACGTGCGCTTGCCAACACGTTGTGCTCCCACATTGATGTCTGTCAGGACTGCAGGAAGTCACAAATCGCTTAGTAATAAAAAATAAAATGCGAACACCGTCCTTTTTAACATAAAATCTTCTAGGCTGATTAGATTTATATCCTTGCTGTTTGAAACATATATGTTAACTACAATCGTTAATCTCGACAATCATATTCAATGTGGTTAGCGTTATAGGATGAAAGACCTAGATAATGTGCAATGTTAAAACCTAATAGTGTTTGGCTTTTTCACAGATGTCGGTTATTCATTACATGGGACCAGAATGTATGATAGATATGGACCAAAAACTAATAGTACACCGTCTGAGATGGTGAGCGTCTAGACAATCATTATAATCAATATGTAGCAATGCTTTGAAACACTTTTAAAGCTGATGTCGAATATACAATTGAAGTATCCTGGTGCTAGTTTTGTTAACTAAGCACTAACATGTTTCAGTATTATTTTGATAAACAATACCAATAAAAAATTACTTTTTACAGCATATTCTTTATTATTTGATAACATAATACGTATTGTAATGTCAATGTGATCTGTAAATAACATTATCACTATTATAACACAATTATCTATCTATGCATTTTAATCTGTTATTTTGAATCAATATACATGAAAGTTACACATCTGAACATTCTATACATTTCAAGAGTAACGATCAACGAAACACAAGGTTATCTTATTTTTTAAAAACATGTGGTGAACATATAATATAAGGACTACACTTGTTTGGTGTCCCCATAAGCAATGGCATTAGGTCATTAATTTTATTTTACATGATTTAACCATTAGACATTTGAGTTTACATTTAAAAGAAACGATGAACAATAGTTTAACAGTGTTTATAGACATTAAACACATCATACTAAGTGAAGAGTAGATGTTTTGCACTCAATAATGTATGTAAATATTGATGTGTTACAAATACATGCATTCAACAAACAGTGAAACACCACATAAACACACACAAGAACACATTAATTTTGATGCAATGTGTGCGTACAACAACCATTTTCAAAACGCTTTAAATGGTATCAGGTTTTACACTTGTTATAAAGGATGAGGAACACCCATTCATAAGGTAGAGTTTGATCACCTAAACACATGTGTGGATACTTGTCCTTGCGTGTTTATGAGCATACACATTTGTGAAAGAAGACTAACAATACTTGGGATGGTGGAAACATTATCAAAAAGAAACTTTAGATGTCGGCAAAATCAACACACTCTAGTAATTTGTAAATATACATGTGACAATTTCTTCAAGGAGCTAAGATGACGAGAGAGAAGAACTAAATCACCTAATTGCAATGGTTATATGTTTAGAGCACGTTGAGTTTTGGATACACCAACATGCATACGAGTGTTGCATCGCTCATGTGCATGATTTATGTTGTATAACTCATCATCTGACAGGTTTCTGTAAATAGAATAGTTAATAACATTTTTGAACCCACACTATCAAAAAACAATAACAGGAAACAACTCAAACAACCACACTGACACAATAAAACGAA
Organism: Ascaphus truei; assembly: GCA_036426205.1. NCBI lineage: Eukaryota > Metazoa > Chordata > Amphibia > Anura > Ascaphidae > Ascaphus > Ascaphus truei. Next base: position 4,733 of record WSYH01000117.1, on the reverse strand, counting down.
GGACTTATGGGACAAGTCACCACTTCTTTCACTCAAAATCTTACATATCCTTATCACAAATACCTGTCGCGATGTTTGAACCTCTTATTCCATACATGGTAATGTCATAAATTCCCTGAGTAGTCATCGGATTAATGTGAAGTGAAATAATCAATATGATACATAAAAAGAACTTTTTTTGTGAATCACATGGTTAACTTCAGCTTATTCAAACAATGTGCTACTTTACAATGTTGATAGAAAAAACTACAACAGAAATCTGACAATCGTGATCTCAAATGAACAATATGGTACAGTCATCATTGTCACAGCGTCACACATGTGACACTCCAAGTGAACATTTGTACTAAAAGATAGCAGTAACTTTGTGTACCACATAATTTTAAGGTACATATAAGATTTGCTAGATCATTATTCCCCCTCGGTAAACACCACAACTGTTGAGTGTAACTAATTTTAATCCAACCGTTTATGAATCACAATACCGGTGGCCACATGTATTGTCCACTACAGCCGAGTACCGACAGAGAAGGGGCCGAGTACAGGAGATGCATCTGTTTCCTATGTGAAATGATATTGGGAGACCGGTATGTCAGGACATGATGAATACATATATGGCTATTACTATGCCTACATATCACAGGTAGTTGCCTGCTACATGGAAATTCGTGGTTGATCGACAGTACGACTTGTTCGACACACACCTACAGAGCAGTTTCTCGCCTCGACTGTGGTCAGCTGCTAAATTGACCAGGGGAGGGTGGTATGCCCTACCCCCAGCCCTGACGGCTGCAAACCGACACGTACTTTATTGCGATGCAAATCCCAGTATGTACTGGCAGAATACCTGGAATGCCGCCGCTCCTCAACTCTGACAAGCCCGTTGCGTTTTTGCCTTCCGCCGGGGTTCAATGCCTTGCTGACGGCGGCGCTCGATCTGTTAAAATAATGATTGATTAATTGGCCTGCCAATGCTTCGCAGTGTCTACCCAGATGGCCTAATTCATGAATTGTAATGCATTATATAATATATATAACCCTGTGCAGTAATTGCAGCCACGGAATAAAATTTTCAAACAATCCCTTCCTGAAAATAACCCAATGGCACTCGGGCAGAAACAGTCACATAACCTCAATACCCCCGGGTATACACGAATTCGGGACTACCGAGGCTCGAATACAGTGTGTCGCCAGTGTATTTTCGCTTGCCACTAATTATGGCGGAGGCCAGAATGTGCAAAATGATGCCGCAAGCTAATAACTATATCAAACACTTTCTCAGGCCTTATATTAGAGGGGAGTGCCCCACCTTCTATCTAATTCACCTGAAGCGTGGTTTGAAGGAGCCCCAAATGTCCGCTACAATGACCGAATCGTGTTCGATATGTGGGCTACATTATAAGCGTTCCTCGGCTTCAGATTGGCGGGTTAGGATGCCTGGTGTCAGAACATCCAAGGCCCTAATTCCGATCCTGACGTCCCTATAATCCATCGTGCCAAACCTTACACAATGTGTAAACATTATTTGCATGCACTTTTACAAATACACAATTGGGTGGTTTGTAACAATTAATAATATGTACTCACCCCCTGCCAACCAGCTCCAAAATACCTTGTTCAACAATCATGAAAAATGATGGTTATCTCAGGATAGAGGAGATCGTAGCTGAACCAGGGAACTGGCTACCACGTTCATAATCTTCATCGTGGCAATCGCATAACCACCTGTACTTCAGGAATGCTGTTGCTTATACGCTTCGGAAGCATGCTCACTCTGACTCTAGGCAGGATCAAGGCAAACATGGGTCACTCAATTGCCACCACTCATCACACATTGTATCCCGGCTATGCTATCAATCCATTTCTCACTTCCCCAGCCACTCTGTCTGCTCTGTGAAAATGAATATAATTCCTAGGCGTCTATTCAGTGCACAGAGAAAATGGTTAAGCCCCCCCGCTAGAATGAAGATTGTCGAGACCACCTCCACTATGCCCACACTTTGTCTGGACTGACGTGAAGCACGATATTTAATGAGCACAGCATTTTAACACCAAGACCTTGGACTACGCCGACCTCTGCTGTTACCTCTCTAAATATCGTGGCGCATCTCTTCAAAAGAGATAAGATTGCTTGCTGAACTCAAACGATATGACTGATGATCTCCTCCCACTCATTCCCTCTAAATGGTATGCTCCCGTTACAACGTGGACAAGTCCCCACTTCTCTTCTCTCCTCTCTCTTCTACCCTCTGTCTCCTGTCCTCTCCACTCCGCTTCCCCTGTCCTGCCTACTCCTGGCCCTCGGGACATCCTGCCTCTGCTATCCACTCCTCAATAGACTTCTCTTCTTTCTCCTTCCCGCCTCGCCGTATAGGAGAAATGGGCATGCCGAGGTGCCACAAAGATAAAAGGATATGAAGGGTAAACCGTCTAGGAAAGATGGAGAGGAATTGTAAGGAGATAGCGGAGTGTGCGGTTGTAGAAGCACTAGAGGATGTGGGTGTGAGAGAAGGACGAAGAAATAGGATGGTGCCGGTAGAGGGGGGGGGGGATGGAGGGTACTTGGTAGGAGTGGAAGTCGAGTGCGAGGTGTCTATGAGGTGGGGAACGGCAAAGGAGAAAGTTGGGGACCGGGAGGGGCATGGGTGGAGGGTGGGTGGAGGAAGTGTGGAGGGGGCTATGGGAGATATGGTGAGAGTGTGTGGGTGAGGACATAAACAATCGTATCTCTTCTGGTCGTAGCTGCCAGGCGCAGGTAATTGGCCTCCTTAATAACCTATGTGATGATGTCACGTGACTTAATTACGTGCAGCTGGTCAATAAACATATAGCACTTTGTGAGCTCCACAAGTGTATCCATTACAAATAATACCGGATTCATGTGTGCGTTTCATCAGCAATGATCAAATTTCTTGATGTGACATAAAGCTTAGAATAATATTTCACCAAAGTCAGTTAGGACTGTTAAATAAATGCATCTACCCCTTATTTACGCAACACTCATTAATCCATTTGTATCACCCTTGAAATAACGTTTTACAAACACGTTGCAAACATGTAGAGAGGGTGGGGTTGCATGGTATTTCACATGTTCCCCTGAACTAATTGTTGTGATATGCATCCTTAAGGCTCTGGCGATTACAATTGATTATTTTAAATATCGTACTATTAATGTCTTATTATACATTTGTGTAGCACTTAACATGAAATGTTACAACGCAATGTGTCAAATGTAATCATGCAATGTATGCGATTGTGCATTTCAAGCGTCCAGAACAAGAGGACCGGTCACAAACAAGATGTAAACATTCAGACAATAACACCCTAATATCCTTAGTTGATCACATGCGTTAACATTACCCACATTACATAATGTAGACCGAACATGATAAAACGCATTATCGTTGCGCAATGTGTCAAAGGTTCCCACCATTAATTCTAAACAATGACACTTCACTAACATGTTTCAGATGTGTAATTGTTCCTTTAGAGTTTACTTATGACTTTTCCTTGACACAGACAGCATAACATAAAACAGTCATATACACGCAAAACGCTTATTACATTCACAAGTAGATGTTCTGCCAATAAGTGACGTTAAGCGGTGACACGATGAAGGTAATAACATCGACCACTGTAATGACAAGTCAGTTTTTGTTTGGAGAATACCACGTAAATATTCTATAAAGTTATAATTCTCGGCTCCATAGTGACTCCATAGATGTTCCATACTTAGTTTTTGTTTTTCAAAGTGCCGTCCCCGCCACCTTGTCGCTCCTTCTCCCACCAAAAAAGCCGCCAACGTTGAGTTTTGGTGGGACGAATTGCCCGAAAAATGGTCTTTTCGAGAGTGCCGATAGCAAACCGATAAATGATCATGATACTATAAATAAGCCGGATTTGAAAATGTGTTGAAAGGTGCGCGAAAAGTGGGCATTATCGGCAAGCCGCCTGCTGATAATTTTTTATCAGGGAAGAAAAAATGCCGATTTTGGCCCACTTTTCGCGGCGCTTACTGAAATCAAAGCTTTTTTGGCGAAAAAATGTCGAAAAAACGTTTGGCGCTTGTGCCATTAGGCCCTAGTAACTTAAAAAATACGTTAGGCATTGGTATTACTGTTGAGTATTTCATCAACATAAGAGGGACTCATAATAGAGTTGTGTATATTGATATAGATTGTGGGCAGTTGTCTACCAAGGAACACATATGGTGTGACCTCCTATACTTTTCGGCATAAGGCAACAATCCTGTTTGGAGAGTGATGGAGTATTGTTTACTGTAGGTCTTTTCTCTTCCAATGCTAGTTATGGTATTTTATGATGAACAGTTCACAGTGTAATATCACATCCTAATGTGAGTGATATCTTATATCCGTATCTTTTAGGCACCTGTATCAATACAGGTCTTCAGGAAAGTGGACAAACACAGACAGGTGTTCCCATGTGTGGCAATGACAAAGGGTAAATAAATATATCAATATATCAAGATACTCACACGGGCTAGTGTGAGCGCACACTCGTAATGGTATCTTTGGGGTTCCAAATGATAGACACCTCCTAAGGGATAGATCCAATCATAGATAGACTATGGGACACTAAGCACTGGGGTAAAAAATCTTTTATTAAACAAACTCATATACACTAGTAACAAGTGAATGGGTAAAAACAGATAAAAATAATAAAAGTTAAAAACCAAGGAGCAGCTACTGCTTCTCGGGGGAGTAGGAAACTAG
>WSYH01009521.1:0-25774 GCA_036426205.1 Ascaphus truei | reverse complement strand
GGGGGTGTTCTCCCCCCCCCCCCCCCCCCAGCTGATTTTGGATCGGCGCCAGCGCCTGGGTACAGCCAGGAAATATGCTGGCGATTTATAATCGAAACAATTACTTTTATGACACATTTTTTCCCCCGTTTGCCTAAAGTCAAGTCAAATCCCTGCCATGGGAGAAAGCACTTACCCTGCTAACGCGTGAGCGTCGTTCAGAGAAACAGTTCTCAACACGATCTCGTACAACTTAGGGTGGGGATCGTGGCAGGCCTACCGTGACGCGGGTAGGCTGAGTGTGGCGGGGGGTGGTTATTAAACACCACAGGCTACGCTGCATTTGTATGTGGGTAGATATGAAAAAGATTTGACGCACCCCCATCCAAAGAATAGCGAGAGAAGGGGACTTCAGCAATAGAAAAATATATTAGAACATGTTAAAAAAAAACAAGGCACGAACCAACACGTTTCACGCCACGCACTTTCTCAGGGTCCCTTGTATGTGGGTAGGAGTGTCACGTGTGCTGCGCGTTGTATGCAGTGGTCACTTACCGATGAGCGGTGTGCAGGCGGAATAATGTACAGAAAAAGTCACAGGGACCAAATCTCCCTGCTTTTAACCAGGTTTTTTTTCACCGTAGGATACATTTGGTGCGTTTTTTGCCGCTGGGAAACTTTGTAAAGAAGCCACTATAAAAAGTAGAATTATGAGTACCAACAGAATGTCTTTTGGTGTTTAGCTTTTGCACCATACTTCCAAACCCCATAGCGACTTATCCCAAGTATATTCACCTCTGCTGGGAGGCTGCTCAAAGCACCCACTATTCTTTAAGCAAAGATGCATTCTTTTGTTCCGGAGAAGAGCAGTCCGCAATCTGGACTGAAAAGGTAGCAACACGTACAGTATGCTCCCGGTTATATGCCCGCTTATCACAGGTGGCGATTAGAAGCCAAATGATTTAGTTTAAAAATAGCAACTGTGACGGTAGGGATACATTTCAGTGCCAGGAGGAGAGAAGGCAGGTGCATTTGCAAGAGCAGCCAAATCCTTATCCGGCCCCAGAGAGGGTTGCTGGCTCTGTACTTTCTTTTTAACCCAATTTTGGTTGCTGTTAGCCGCTACATCAGAATGGTATATTTGTAAAGCTTCATTAACCTTAAAGTATTAAAATGATTGTTACATCCTTCTTTTTCCTAATAACTTGCGAGATTTGTTACCATATCAAAGTTTAATCTGACTTTATTTCAGGGACCTGTGCCTGCAAAATGTCTCTGTAAAGCGCTACGTAGACTAGCAGCGCTATACAAGAACATGCTATTAGTAGTATCACAGGTGCACTGACGTGGATTGCTATCCACTTTCTACCCAAACCTTAAAGTGTGTTAAGGTTTTAGTTTGGTGCCTGGTTAATCTTTGGCTCCCACACACGTGGCCTCTTTAATGTGTCATGAAGCCGATTTGCTGAGCTGGAGAAGGTAATAGAGATAATCTGCACCCCAGCAATGGGAAGCAGCCCCACAGCATACGGAATAGGTATATGCATATAAAATAAATACTAGGGGCCTCATGCAGAGAGCAGCGTTATCGGGAAAAGCGCCATTTTTTGGCAAAATCTGCCTTTAGAAAGGCAGGTAATGGCGAGTTTTGAAACAAGCGCCATTTTTTTTTTTTATTTGAAAATCTCGCCGCGCGGCTGGCGAGAACCTAAATCTCTCCAGTGTTAAAAACGTCCGTATTCAGAAAGGCGCGATCGCCATCTAGCGGCTGTTCGCGCCAACAAAATGGCGCGATTTTCAACATTTAGCTCCGCCAACAAAAGTTGGCGAGAAGCTGGAGCTCGGCGGCCGGTGGGGGGGGGGGGGGGAAAAAAACGCGATTTTTTTTTACAACAAGTTTCAACAGCGCGCATATCGCCGGTTGAAACTCTCCATATGCAGACATGATTTTAAATGCAGTTTTATGACCTTTCTGCATATGGAGATTAAATCACGCCAAAAAAGGTACTATTTATTACTATCTCCAATTAATTCCACCGCTGCTCTCTGCATAGGCCCCTAGGTATTTAAACACACCATGACACATCCTAGGTATCCCGTGGGATTCAGTGTAAATGCGGCCGGCAGGGAAGGTGTTAAATAGCAAAAGAAAAAGCGCCACCCTGACGATCATTAATGCTAAATCTGATGAATAACTGCTACCTTCCTGGCCCGGGGTGAATATTATGTTCCTGTCATCGCTGAGATGGATCCATAACTCACGAAGCGCAGAAGGTCTGAGTGACAGCGCTGGGAGCCCGTCCCCCCCTCTGCGCCAAAATATCCTATTTATCCCGGGCACAAAACCGCTGACAGTTTTAGTATTTATGTGTCGGTTATGTAGAGAGATGGAGGCGAGTCCGAGAGCACTTTATATTTTGGCCATGAAGTGTCCGGGAGTTATGTCACTATGCAGTGGTTGTCATTTACAAATGGCCACCGCCTGGACCATCGTTAACCCCTCGTCTGCCAGGCGTTTGCATTTGGTTTCCAAATGTAATGGCTGCCGGCCTGATTTGCGGGGCGGTCGGTGCTTGGCCCCCCCCCCCCCCCCGGCGCTCTTCCCCGGTAATCAGTTTAAATGTTGTGGTGGGAGGGGGAGAAGGCGGGGCCTCTGCAAGTGCCGGAGTGTCTCTGACGATGTGTCGCCATGACAACGCAGCACCACATGAGCCACGTTTTCATGACGCAAAGGGCGGTGGGCAAGAGGCCCCGGGCATCCCATGACATGTCGTCAAGGCGACACGTTGCAGCAGGAGGAGAGGCAGACTGCGGCGCAGGTAAGAGTAGGGTTGCCAGGTGGCGTCTCCGAAAATACTGGACTCAATGGTGAAATGTGCGTCAGGTCACTATGTCCAGGGAGGAAAACACCGGACACATACATGTCCAGTATTACAGCACCTCTCATTTTTTACTGGACAGAGCATCCAAATACAGGACACCTGGCAACCCTAGGTAATATGCCCCCGCCAAACTCCCTCTGCACCGTGCCCCTCCGAAACGCCTGGCCTGCTGCCAGCCCTACCCGTCAACCTCTGGAAATGACTTATGCGGCAGTACAAAAATGATGGCGGGTTATCGCAACGCAAAACTTCTAAACAGGTAAATGGGCGAGTCCTCCTAGCAGCGACCGAAGTGGCTAATTCCACGAATGAAGCCAGATTTGATACCTCGTTACGTGGGTCATCAGAATACGAAGTGTTTTTGTTGTTTTCCAACCCACAATCCTGATTACGCTATTCAAGTATTTTAGAAATATTTAATTAGATTCAACGAGACTTGGGGAGGTAGTTGGTGATTGTCGCTGCTGGCAGGTCCCGCCCCTCCCCTCTATGTGTATTATGTTTCTTCTTGGACCATGACAGGAGGTGGGTGTAGGGTAACCGCAAAACACGTGATTCTCCGTTTAAGTCCCCGAAGAAATGAGGCTTGCGCGCTCGTGTGCGATTCCCCCTTTAAAGCTGCATTCAGGTCGGGTGGGTTTTATTTTATTTTGTACTTCCTCAAAGTTTCATGTGGGCAATCTCTAATTACCTAAACGAGAACTGCATAGCTGGCTCGCCGGTCTTCGTGTCTCCGTGCGTAATTGAGTCGGGGGCGAAAGTATTGGCGACATCTTAAATATGGAGAATGTACATCTTTGCTATAGGACGACGCAGGCATTGCTTCGAGAAAAGAGAAATACAATAAAATTGGTCTTTCAATAGTTGTGTTTTCTTTTACGAGAAACAACAAAATGCGTAAATATTTTTTTCTTACTTACGGAACTGCATTTGTATTTAAAAAAGCACAACTCGTGCAAATATTGAACTTGAACTGCAGGTCTTATTACGTCGATCATATATAATGAGAAGGCCAAGACACTTCATTGTACAGGAAACAAATCTCATTTCCAGCTGGTGCCTACGGCATTTGTTTGGGACTAGGAGATAACTAGAATAAGATAGCCCCAGGGTGCTTAACTCCTCATCTCAGCCCCCTCCACCTCAGGAGCCCCCCCCCCCACGCCACCAACAGGTCAGTTTTTTTTAGGATTTGCTGCATCAGGCACAGTGGGGGTGCTCATCAAACCTGTCTTCATCAGAGCACACTTGGCTCAAGGCGCATCAGTCTTCGAGCCTCTGATTAGCCACCACTGCTGAAGCAGGGATATCCTGAAATCCTGACCGGGTTTGGTAGAGGCGCGACATGCACCTTTCATTCAATTCCCCAGGAGAGGGATGGTGAAATCTATAAAGGAACTGGCTATCGAAACTCTCTGCAAGCTCGCTATACATTACCAACAATGGGCTGCTCACTCCAGTGTCTCCAGCCTCTCCCCAACAGGCTGGGTATTCAGAGGGATATCCCCAGTTTCATTCGCCCAGGTGGCGCGCAATAAGAGCTCAGTCTTTAGACTGATTGAGCCACCGTGGGCTGAAACTGAGATATCCCCTGAAGGATCCAGACCATTGGGAGGCTTTGAGAACTGGCTGCAGCTCCCCCTGTGTTAGACTAACGCATCTCATTTCTAACAGGTCAAAGCAACCCATCGTTAATTCTAGTCCTTCGGGTCTGCCCTTTCAGGACGTCGTCAGGTTGGGGAGGAGGTGTGTGGGAGGCCAACTAGGACAGTTATTGTACGCTGTAGTGACGCTTTCTATTCAGCACCTGGGCTTAGACACCGCAAACTAGTTCCATTGTATGAACGTTCTGTCGGAGGGCGCACAAGAGAAAACAATAGGCTGAGATCGTCTCTTTATGTGTCAGGCATCTCAAGTGAGAAAACAGCTTTGTGATATTTTAAAATAGGAGATAACCACAACATCTCCCCACACTAGGCGAGCAGGCAGCTTATGGTATTCAGCTGGCGTTCCACCCACCGCAGTCCACAGACTGTGTAACACCAAGCCTCAGGTGTGATAACTTCACTACCTGCGCTCGGGCCTGGGTGAGTGCTCGTATCATTGGATGCACAGTCTTTTTATCTTCTGGGTTTCGCGTTACGTCCTGAAGCCGGTTCTCACACCAATAACTGCCTTGGGCCAGGTTTCGTGATGGGTGCCAGTGTTGGGTAACGTGATTGGTCCAGGGGTGGGTACTGGACTGGGTGCACCGAGTGGTGGGTAACGTGATGGAGTGCAGCTGGTGGTAGCACGTTGTGCCATCGGGAGGTTTTACCTAGTGTCTTCAGGAGGGTTTTGCGGGATACCGTTGGGAATTGCCGGGGTGTGGTAACTTGATGGGTGCCCAGGGTGGGTAACGTAGGCAGGTGTGGTAGCCAGCTGTGTGATGTGGTACTCCCGTCCTCGACGTCATTCCATGGCTGAGCACTGGCTGGAAGCAGGGTAATCATGAAACCTGTACTTACCTGTTGGTGCCCTTGAGGACTGGAGTATGCTCACCCCTGGTGTAGGCTGCGATGTGCTACACAGCTGTTTGGGCTTTCCTTTCTGTGTGTCTCTTTTCCAGAGGAAATGTCAAAAAAAGTGAGACCTGTTAAAATGGAGTCAACTTATGTAGTGGAAGTATTGATCCTTTATATGAAAAGAACCCGCATTATGGGTTATTTATTTAATGCCTAAGAGCCTTCAAAATTGGGGGCAATCATTACAAAAAGACCCCCTAGTTTATCAAAGACAAGGATTGCATAGATCAATGGGATACAGAGTTAGTTTGACACGTGTTTTGCGCCGGAGGACTTTTAGTAAAGCTAAACTGTGTATGGCTTGTAAGAGAGGGTAATGTATGTATGGTATATATATATATAATCTTGCACTCCCTTTGAGAAAGGTTCCTCTATATACTGTTTGGATTTCTCCTAACTCTGTGTGCTGTGTTTTTTGCTGAAACTCCTTGTCGGGCTCAAAACGCCCACACGCACAAACCACACGCAGAGCAAGGGGTCAAGTGTAAGAACTGATGGGCGACAGACCGCATTTGTAATGGATTGGTTCATTGTGCAGTGTCTCCTGCATCAGGTGGTAGATGGTGTAATACAAGATGATATACATGGTTCAGTCATACGATTCTCTCCTGTTTCAAGCGCTGGGTTTAGCTAACTTTAGTAATCTCCCTGGAAAAGGTGAAGCTACAAGGTGCACAAATGGGGGTTATAACTGCAATAGTGCCCATCGGGCAGGGAGTCAGTGACATCCCATATTTTATATGGCATTGTTCCTAATTTTCATTGTCTTGTCCCTTCAAAGTCTGTTGAGACGCGAATTGGTCCTGTATTTTTCTTAGCGCTTTTACGTAGGAAACGTCTGACTTAAAAGGAACTGGTAATGATCAGTCCTAAGACCGTAATAGATTATCCTGAGTGGTATAGTTTCCTTGTGCCGATAGAGTCGCCTTCACTGGAATTAATAATAATACTATATTAGGTCCTGGCCGTCGTCGCTCTCATAATACAATGACCCCAACGCCTATAAGGCGGAATCTTTTTCTCCCACATCGTGTTTAGTTCAGTGTCGCGGCTTTTCCCTGTCCCCGTCCAAGAGAGATGATACTAACCCAAGGACATATAAGCGGTAGCTGGAGATACCATACATCTCGAAGCGTTAGCAAAAATCATTCATCTCTTCATTAAATAGGACCAAACCTAGCGAGGTACACCCCGCCGTACTTTCTACCATTACTTCTGCTTTCTCTCTGTTCGCCTCACTCTAGCGTCGTCGCTCATTCTATGTATTGCGACTGAGACGCGCCCGTCGGCTCCATCTCCCGGCCGATGGGGGATGCATAGAAATGCAACCCCTAGGCTCTAAGCAACACTCTCCCGTCTTAAACTTGTCGGCTTAGGCAAAGATCAGCGGCCGATAAGGAGTAGCGGGACAATGAATGATCGCCGCAGAAGCTGGGATAAACTAGGCGTTCCGTCGCTATGAAGGCCAAAGAAAGTAGTGAAGGAACTAAAATGGGCTTAATCGGAGTGGCGGAACGGAATCTCGGGGGCTATCGGGAGGGTAAGCCTGGAAGAATGGGGATACGAATACGCGTGGAATCCGCAAGAAACGACAACAAACAAAGGCGAAGGGGGCGGAATGTGGGGGCAATGGCCGAGCACCTACAGAAAAAGAGAGAGGGTAGGCGAGGGGCTAATTTCGCGGAGTGTAGGAGCAATCCCGAGACCGATCTAGGAACAAACGAGTAAAGAGGGGCACACAACCCTAGTCATAAATATGGGGAGAAAGTAGAGATCAACCGAAAGGAGGAGTCGTGGGCTTGTCTAGCGGTGGCTTGCTAATCGGGGTGGGAGGGGGGAGCTCGTTTTTGGACTAGGGGATACCTGAGAGACTGCAGCATTCAGGAGGCTTGGGCAAGAAGTAGTGAGGAAAGCCCGACGTCCGTATGCTGGCGCGACTTGAACTACGCAAAGACCGACAAAGGAACAAGCCGGAGTATCAGCAGTGGAGAAGAGGCGCTAAGAAAATGCAGTGTGGAACCTGGGGATACGAAGGAAAGATATTACCTTGAGGGAATAGAAAGGCATAAGACAGCAGAAAACCGCTGCAGAATTCCGGGGGAAGCTTTTGGACGGTCGATGGCACCATACATAACATCCAATTGTGAGAGAATTCCTTATAGACGGCGAATTGAGCGAGACAGACATTAAGAAATTATGAAGCAAGCAATGATCGTGTGCGCAAGACTCAAAAAGAGTTGCAAACTGGGTCTTAAAAAAAGGGAAAATAGGCGAGGAGATCACAAATGGGATGACGAAGAGACTTGCGAGATGTGAGCGGGGAAACAGGGATGGAGAAATAGTGAGAAGGAGAGCCAGATCTTAGCAAATGGAGCTAGTATAAAGGCGTTAGGATCGGAGACTGAGTTTTCATGGAAAGCGGCACTGGACGGACATTTCATCTGCAGAGGGGTTCCCTAAGGGAAAACGTCGTTGAGAAAGAAAAGTTCGAAATGCGACACGGTGGGGCGCCGTCGAAACTGGTGAGGAAAAACGGAGAAGCAGGCTGGCGTGGCGGCGCGAGATAATTACATCGGGCTCATCAAGAGCGGGAGGCTAGACAAGATATGCCAGGAGGAATGAGCGGACAACCATCGCCCCAAAGCGATGCCTGATTTAGACATGCCTAAATGCATGGCACGGCGGGGTAGAGGTGCTGAAAGGTAGAGGCCAGGTGTAACACCGATCCACGATAGGAGAATTACCACTTGCGCGCGGCAGCCGACGTGGATGATCGCAAGGCATACAAGCTTCCAGGGGACGTTTAGTTGAGAGAGAGCAGCCGGGGCCCGGAAGTGGCGGTGTTAGGGAGACCCAAGAGGGATATGCTTACGAATAATGTCCCCCAGTCAGAATGAAATAGGGACAACGGCAGAGATGGGAAATCTCACTCTAGTCGCTCCACGAGTAAGAACAGTGAGATGAATATTACTTCATTGGTAGGGCGTGCCCCAAACCGTCAAGAAGGGTACATATTTAAGGCGGGGTACCACCATAATTCCCGGGGGCCAAGGGAAGGAGGGGCAAATTTGGCTGCCGCTCAGAGGCAAAACAATTCAAAAGAAGGCGTCTCCAAGGTTTAACTGATCCTGGGGGAGAGACACAGAAAGGGTCTTGCTGAGCGTCCCAACGCTGCACGTAAGTGAGCCAACGCGTAGGAGGTAGTTGGCCGACCATGATTAGAAATGACTGGCAATGAAAAGGGTTAGGGTGGCCGTACCAGGTGGAAATTGTGCACCAATTCACCTCCCGCGCGGACATAGAAGAGAGTGGAGTCGATACTGGCGAGCTGGAGGAGCCACTGGGTAGCGGCCAGGGTAACATGGAAGAGAAAAGTAGCACGGTCATAGCTCTGGGACACGGGAAAATGTCGGTGGAGTACGAAAGCAAGAGCAGTGGAAAAAAGAGACTCACCATAAGGGAACAAGGGAATGAGGGGAGGATTGAGAAGCAGAACACAGTCTCATTTTTCTGGACAGAGAATTCCAATTACGGACATCCATTTCAATACGGACATCCTGGCAACCCATAGAACTCCGTGAAACCCACAGTTGAAGGTCAGTGAGGTTTCAATGCGTCAGTTCCCCAATTGTCACCGCCCCGCAGCCTATGAAACACCCACTTGGTGTTCCTTCCACGCTTTGGATGTCTGCTGCTGACCAGTTGAGACTACTTAAACTCGCTTGTGGCAATTGTGAGATAACTAGACTGGACCCCCGCCGGAAGCGTGTGTCCTTTCGCGCAGAAGATATGTCCATTGTGCTGAAGACTTTAACATTTGACTTTGCACAGCCTTGTGATCAAACTGAAAAACGGCTACATTACGAAGATCCATTGCTAAACGAATGGTGTTTCATTTCAGCACCTTTAAGTCAACTCTTTTAAATCAGTACGGGGGTCACCCACACACCCGAGATATGCACAACTACACTGTATTACTTGCTTTCATATCAAACAGGTCTCTTTCTGCTAATGCTAGCTTCAACAAATCGGACAGTCGGACATAAGGTACAGCTTTCCGATTGTAACTACCAACCAGCACTGTTTGTCTTATATAACTCCTATACGTGGTCGTCCTGTTTGCTAAATGTATTTTACGCAAATGTGCCCAATGACTTTAAAGGGGTTTTTTGGGCAGAGAACTGCTCAAAAGGCCTCTTCTGAGGTTATGGCATTAACCTCCCCCAATACATTTGATAAGCGTTTTGATGGATCCTGAAAATCAACCATTTGAGGGGTTTCTCGGTTGAAAGGTGCGTTTTGAAAGCATCAGATCGACTTTGTACATGAGCTGACAAAAAAAGTACAAACATGTCAAAATGGGTTTATGTCCCGACTCCAAGCATCACACGCCCGCAGCATCGCACAAGTCGTTCGGATCAGTCGATTTTCTGTCCTGGCTCTGCGTTTATCATCAGCGGCTCCTTTCAGACGAATCAAACCCCAATCTGTAACCTGAGGGTCACCGTCACAGAACCAGCCAGAGGGTACACAGTCTTGCACTATATCCGAGTGGTATGCGCATTCCAACATGTGCTATGTAAAGTTACCTTCGGCAACACATCATGGATTCCCACTGAGAGTGGGTGTCTATTCGATGGGATCATTCCCCGACGTGAGACTGACCTCATTTTGTTGCTGCCAAAGTGGGTTGTGCAGCTCTGCTTTGCCAACCCTCTCTGACGCAATGGCGCCAAATAATCATTAATAGTCTCTGTAGTTCGAGTACTTTGGCTGTCTACATTGTATGTATTATACATTGTCAGGGAAATATATTTACGACTTAACACAGTGCAGCCCATCACAGAAGAAGGGAATATAGGAAATATAAGTGAGTAATGGTTGAAAAATCAATCACAACGTACATTTTAAATCAAAACGAATTCTGTGATCATACTGTATTTACAGGTGCACACTAATTTTTTAAAAGGGATATAAACAATATGGCCAGAAATTCTCCTCCAGGGAGCATAACCATAAAAGTTACATATGAATCACTCTCCGGAAGAACTTATGCCCATATTAAATAATAATTAATTAATAATGTGTCCAATGTTAGCAGCAATCGGTGCAGCGTAAACGTATTGTCCTAAGGTGATACCATTTTTTGGTCTACATGCAACCATATGGCAGCGCGGTCAAGCTCGTCTTTTCCAACGAACCATTAAAGCGCAACTTGATTAGGACTTAATAGTACCTGACCTTGGAAATACCCATTGCCACCCTGGCGACCTACATTTTCTAGTTTTTTTGTTTTTTTTTTTCCATACACGGACACAGAAACCCCCACAAATTATCTCGGGAAAGGGCAGATCCGAGGGACCCCCCAGTATCAGGTAGGGAAAAAACCTAAAACGCTGGCGCGTGCTTCAGGTTTTCGAAATTTCCTTTTCCTGCATCAGATTCGGGCTTGAAGCCAAAAGAGGAGTTTCTTCAGGTTCTGGAGCAGCTTCCCAACGGCAAACGTAGACGCAATGCTTTCCTTGGGCGACAGGTGTGGGGCGACATGGGGAGCTTATTATATTAGCCGTGTGATATCCACATCTAGTCTCGCGGCCAGGAGATCTGACATACGCAGTAGTGTGTGAGTATGGACGGGATTATTGCTTAAAATGAATGCCGCGTTCGTGTGGGCTCATGGTTATAATAGGCTCATTCTGGGGAATAATATAACTTCGATATCAGAACTAACTCTGTCTGAAGTTCCCTAGAGGTGACACCAGTGTACCCAGCGGTAATACTAACCTAGATGTTTTGCATCGCCCTATCATATTGTGCGATTTTATAGCTGTCTATGGAATTTCTCCCTTTCAGCTCAAACCTGGCTATATCCCTGACACGGCGGGCGCATGGTGGCTTTTCCCCCTTGTTTTGTGAGATCTGACACAGGAGCTTTGGATCTGAATTGGCTTGTGAACGTGGAGATAATGCTGCTTTCCTTTCTCGTTTCCCGCCTCTTGCCTTTTTCAACCGCGGAGCCCTTCGAAGGAGGAGAATAAGCCGAGACGGCGCTTGTGCAGTGGAGAGGGCGGGAGGTGGAACTGAACAGATAACCCATTAACCACTTTGCGCTACCTAAGCTATCTAATATGCCACCACCCTGCAGGAGAGGCGGGAGAACGTCTCAATGCTCAGCAGGTTGAATCCCAGGCTTACTGCCAAAAAAAAACGAAACATATTAACAAACCAACTTCATTGGTGCCGTGTCCGAAACTGGACTGGACTACTCCCAGTCCTCATGGGCCACCAAACAGGATCAGGTTGTTTAAGGGATATCCCTGCTTCAAGCACAGGTGGTTAATCAGGGCTCAGTCAATGACTGGTGACCTGTGTCTTGAAGCAGGATGTGGCTTAAAACGGGCCTGTTGGGTGCCCTTGAGGTTCTATCCGTTGGCTCCCGGTCCAACACATTCAGACTTATAAACGTGGCCGTTTTGGTTTGTTTTGATGGAACCTACGAAATACCCAGTTTCTCACCCGCTCACCTCTCTCCCTAAGAGGCCGTAAGCAGGGAGGGAGAGGGGGGGGAATTGTGAGGGCTTTGCCTGTGCAAAAACGACCCTGTTTGCACATAGGTAATGCACAAAGGGGATAGCAGAAGAAAGTCAAAGCCCTCCCGTCGTCTCGGCAGTTTACAAGAAGAAGATTTAGAAACCACTTAGACATTTAGAAGAAAAAAATAATCCGTTGTATGATTTTGTAAAAAAGGGAGGGACAGGTGCTGAACGCTAACCAATTTCAATGAGGTAACCGTTCCCTCTGGCGTGAAAGGGTACACTGTCGCCGACAGTTATAATACATTTGGTCTTTAGGAGGGATGCCCGTTACAATCCAAGACAGAACATTTATCAGGCCCCCAAAGCGTGCGTACACATGTTCAACAGAATCTCCCGGCGGGCGCAGGTGTACCCCTGACAGTTGATGGCGGGTATTTGCACGTGATGTACTTTTTGGGTGGGAGAAGAGTGAAACTGTTCCCGTCAGAATACGGAGGACGAAAGAGTAAACAACTTACTTCATCTAAACGCGAATGTACGAGCTGAATGAAATGTAAAAGGAAATTAATCTGGAAGAAGAAAGGATTCAAGAACAGGGAAATCAAAGACTTCTCTCCTTTTTCATGTCATTAATTTCTAACACGCGGCTTTTCCTCTGCACAGCGAAAACTATTTATAATGTGCGAGACCACGCGCACACCTCACTAATTATGCAATTTACCAAAAACCGCAACCTGACGGTTGCGCGAATAATCAGTACATTATTGTGAGGATTTAACCCGTGGTTAGGGCCGCGGTTTGGTAATCACAACAATGCAGAAATCCCAGAACTTAGTAATGCGGGGCAATAATACTCAATATTATCATCAGCGCTCCCTAGCATAGCCCCACACTTTACTTGTTCTCAGTACGTCTGGTGCTTCCGGTTCACGGCCCCTTAGAATCAGGAGTCAGAAGAAAACCTTACTGTTTTCCTCTTTTCACATCTCTGGTATTGCATGTTAACGTCGGGAGACCTCGGTCTGCCATAAGGCAGGGGTGCTCTAACGGAACAGTCATCAACACCCTTCTAACGGTCAGGGTTTCGAGTATCCTGCTTCCGCAGAGGTGGTCGACTGAGCATCTGATTGACCACCTGTGCCGAAGAAAGACTGATGTGAGTCACTCTGTGCTTGAAGCAGGGATTGTAAGCGCACCTGGCTTGAACGGGATTCGACAAAGAGAACAGACCGTGGGGGGGGAGGCAGGTCGGAGTTATCAACCCTGATAGGAGGGTCCTGAACGTGCACAAACTGGGGCACTTGGGATATGTAGACTTGAAAGCCAGGAGGGCCTGCATAGTGAGGGGACCCCGCACAATCATTGGTCTGAAGTAAATGAAGCGCGAAGGTTTGGGCGGCTCCAACAACAATTATCGGAGGCTTCAACGAGAGGTGAACAGTGGCTTATATGGACGCACAAATGCATGTATTTGTACATTTTTTTTTAACCCCTTAAAACACACCTGATTACAAAGCATATGACGTAGCTCCGTGGCTAACACATTAACATGATATACAATAAAGCCTGGCAACTTGAGACGAATTCTTACCCAACGCCCTCCTACTGTCTCGGTACGTTTCTTCCACTCCAATTCGATTAGTAACTCTCTGAGCAGGGGAACTCCTTCCCTAAAGTGTGTATGTTTTTTAGTCGAAAGCACTATTCGATTAATGTGTATTTGTGTCATCTATGTTGTATTTATGTTATGTCACGTGTAATTCTGCATGTGAAGCGCTATGTACCCATGAATGGCCGCTATATAAAATATAAAGACCACAATTACCCCATTCCTACCGAGTGGTGTGGGGTCTATCTATGTTATGTGATTTATGGGGGGAATACGTAATGGAGGCGATTTATAAAGCGGGAGGGTCCAGGATTACCATGCGAGCTATAATTATATAGCCAGGCATATCAGGCTAATAACATCATCAGAGCTATATACTACCATGCAGAGCTTTCAATACCATGCACGCCTATATAATAATGTATAAGCTATATACATATCATGCAGATCGATATATTACAGGGCGACTTATAGTATATGCAGAGTTATATAATAACAAGAGGAGATATAATACCAGTCAGAGCGATATCCAATAATAGGCCTATCAAATACTAATACCGGCAGAGGCGTATCCTAACATTCAGAGCGATAAATCCATCATGCAGAGCGATATCCATAACATGCAGAGCGATATAATACCATGCATGCAGAGCGATATAATACCAGGCGAGCGATTCCCTAATAGTCAGAGCAATATATACCAGGCAGGAGCGATAAAATCCATGAACATGCAGAGCGATATCCATAACAGCAGAGCGTATCCATAACTGCAGAGTCGATATATCCATGCCAGAGCGATATAATACCAGGGCAGCGCGATAGTCCCTAATTTCAGGCATATAATCCGCAGGCAGAGCGATAGCCTAATATGCCGAGCAATGTCTAATCCAGGCAGAGCAGATAGAATCAGCAGAGCGTGATATAATAACCAGCAGGCGATATCCAGTATATGCCAGAGCAATATATCCCAGGCATAGCATATCCATAACATGCAGAGCAATATCAATACCAGGCAGAGCCGATAGAATACCAGGGCCAGCGATATCCTAATATGCAGAGCAATATAATTCCCAGGCAGGAGCGATACCCATAACATGAGATCGATAGAATACCATGCAGAGCGATATAATAACAGGCAGCAGCGGTATCCATACTATGCATCAGGCATATATACCAGGTGCAAAAGAGCGATACTCCATAACATGCGAGGCGATTCCATACATGCGAGCGATTCCATAACATGCAGAGCGTATAAATCCGGCAGAGCATAGCTCCATAACATTCAGACGATATCCTAACATGCAGCGATTCCTAACAGGCATAGCAGATCATACCAGGCGAGCGATATCCATAACTGCAGAGCGATATAATACCATGCAGATCTATACTCCGCTAACAGGTCAAGCGATATAACACCAGGCGAGCGATATTCAAAATATGCAGAGGCGTTAATACCAGGCATGAGCGATATTCATAACATGCAGAGCGATATAATACCCGGCTGAGCGATATTCATAACATGCAGAGCGATATAATACCATGCATAGCTATTCCATGAACAGTGCAGAGCGATATCCATAACATGCAGAGGTATTATATCATACCACAGGCATAGCGATATACATACCAGGCAGAGCGAGGATAATACCAGGCAGGCGATATAATACCAGTCCGAGCGATTAATACCAGCATAGCGATATAATACCAGGCAGGAGCGTATATAATACCTCGGCAGGCGATCTAATACCAGCAGAGCGATATAATAACCATGAAGATCGATATAATACACCCGCATATCGATATAATACGCAAGGCGAGCGTATATAAATACCGCAGATCGATATAATACCGCAGAGCAATATATACAGGCAGTCGATATAATACCAGGCAGAGCGATAGAATACCCGGCATAGCGCTATAATACCATCGATAGCGATAATAATACCGAGGCAGAGCGATATACTACCAGGCAGAGCGATATCCATACCTGCAGAGCGACTATACTACCATGCATAGCTATATAATAGTCCAGCAAATAGCGATATATACCCAGGCAGGCTCATACTAATACCAGGCAGGAGCGATAAATACCAGGCATAGCTATTACTAATACCGAGGCAGAGCGATATAATCACCAGGCATAGCGATATAATACCGGCAGAGGATATAAGTACCAGGCAGAGCGATATCCATAACAGCAGAGCTATATCCATAACATGCAGAGCGATATAAAACCAGTCAGAGCGATATAATACAGAGGCCATAAGCGATATAGATACCAAGGCAGAGTGCGATATAATACCAGGCAGAGCGATATATCCAGGCAGAGCGTATAATACCGATGCAGAGCGATATATGTTACCAGGCAGACGATAATACCAGTCAGATGTATAATACCGATGCAGAGCGTATAAGACCAGGCGAGCTATATTAATACCAGGCAGAGCGATATAATACCTAGGCAAGCGATATAATAACCAGCATGGCGATATAATACCAGGCGAGGACGTATAATACCAGGCAGAGCGCGATAATACCAGGCAGGGCGATTTCGCCGCGCCCGCTGAACGGTTATAATATAGTGGGGTGTCACAATTTGTAATTACTCCCGCGTGGGGCAGGAGGGGCTATAACAAACTAGAGAAATGTGAGAGAAAGATGTAATGTCTCCGGGGAAAGAAGGGTAAAAAAGAACGGCCACAAGGTAACGAGACTACGTGATAGCAAAAGTGTGACGGATAGTGGGGTTAGACGTAGCATAGCCTGCCTTTTGCTTCCACTTGCAGATTGCGGTTTACAATGCGCACTTAAACAGTATGAAGCATACTGTTTTTGGTAATTAACCAGGATTATGATGAGTATCTTGTGGCACGAAGTAACTTCATCCCTTCAGTCACTTGCCTGGCCTCGGTTTGTAGTTACAGAGGAATCATCCTCAGTACCGACCCTCATATCAACCCCCCCTGGGAGCTGGGGAACTCACACACAGGTGGGTCTGGCCGTTTCCGGTGACATCCCTGTCACATATGGTTTATCGTCAGTATGACCCCGGCCGCGTTAACCTTGTCTGTCACCCGGCACTAAAGGGAACGACACTTTGCTTTGAAAGTATGACATAAGGAGATATTTCTGTATGGAATATTGGGTCAGTTTGAGGCCTCTCGCAGCACCAAAAGTCGCAGCACATCGCGCGCACACCGCAGCGCATCGCGCGCATCGCAAGCACAAGTCCTCTATTGGTTAACATGTAGGGTGTGAATGTGGGAGAATTTATCTGTAAACCCAAACTTACCTGCATGCTATCCACGTATTTATGGATTGTCATGCAATATCGCGAGATATTCAGCGCATTTTCTATCCATCTGGTGCTTCGTGGGTTTAATGAAGGTACAACTGTGGGGGTTAACAGACCATATAATGGGGTTTATGGACTTGTCATGGCATCAGTGCTTGACTTCCAGGAACTTAATTGAAGTTGGTACATGTTAAACCCGTGAAAGGAAGGGTTTTTGTTTGTTACCCTGTGGCCACCACCGGGTTAAAAAACGGATATAAGTTTAGAGAGAGGAACATATGCTTTTGCCGAGATTGGTTCTTACCAAACAAAGGTTTCCATAGCATCCCTGTAAAGGTGTTTAATTGGATTGCGCAGAGGGGTGTGACGATCCTATAACCCCCCCACAGATAATGAAACATGGAACAGGGACTTGACAGCGATGCTCAGTATTCATTTTTGCTATCTGCATTCGTGACGGGGACTACCACAATAAAACTAGATATGGGAAGGTCTGGCATGTACTAATGACATATATTCATTTGTGGCTCAAATGTAAGAGTAAAGCGGTATGCTTTAGTCCCCGTTGGTGTCGCATTATCGCCTAATCTAGTGGTGTGCGCATGCGTGTGTAGTATTACGCGGGGAAGTTATAGTGCCGTTATATACTATGGAAGAAGTTAAACATGTCGTTTTTTTACGTAGTTGTTTTTTCTACTCTGCATAAAACTGTCAATCTCTCACAGCTGATTATGATGGAGTGTTTTGGGGTTTATTCCGTTCAGTGGGAAGCAATACTACAAAAGATCAAGGTTTAATGATAAGGTGATGTCAACAAGAGTGCATTTGGCACCAAGCACGTGAGTCTTACTTTCTGCGCCAGTGACCTCTCTGGAGAAAACGCTAATGACATATTGGTAATGTAATAGGCTTTGTTTTATGTTCTATACTTTTTATTATGAGAACTGTTCTGCATTTATGTGTATGCTACGTTCTTGTAATCCCTATTCCTGCCATCTAACTAAGCAATGTATTTTATATATATTGTTAAACCATTTAATAAGTGTGGCTTTGGTCTCTGCATTAACTTTGCACGCTCTGGAGAGGGTATTTGTCAGCCTTTTTTAACAGGATAAGGCCACGTCCATGGTGCGACCCCCGCGTTCGTGACACGAAATCGAGGCCACACCTCTACTGAGCCCAGGCCCATAGAGTCGTACGATGAACACGTCAAAACAGCAAACATTTTGACCAACCAAAAAATTTGATTTGGTCGCGCGACTGCGGACGGTCTGTGAGCGGTCTCGGCCCATGACGGCGAAACAGCCTCGTGTGCATCACGCCCTGCCTCCCCGTTGCAAAGCGATGCCATTGCGCTACCCCGCACAAGTCTACTATCTCCGCGGCCTAATAGTCCCTGTTTACAATCTGACATATTGGTGAACCCCGGCATCCCTATCAGACTGCCTGCTACCAGCACCTATTTTGAGGCAAGTCTCTCTCTGGAAGCAGGGGGTCCCGCTTAGCTGAAATCTAATGGGGTTCAGCTTCCCAGAGACCCCCTGCTCCAACCTAGATAAAGATTAAAAAATAATTCACAGAAAAAACACGCCGGCTTGGATTGGGCGCTCTTACCTTAGTTAAACGCTTTAAATGGTTGTAATTTGACATAAGATTATATCCGAATTCTTAAATATACACTTTTACAGTGTATCGGGGCGGCTCCACATAAGGGTGGCGTATTCCAGAAAGAGCTGCTTTGCGATGGTGAATTTTTTTACACTTAATGATTCGAGGAGAGAAGGACCTGCTAAATACTCATTGTCCCACCCGGGGTTAAATCACGGGGTTGCTGATCACCCTGAAATCAGGGGTTATCATGGTTTTTGTCAACGAACATTTAGTTGCGGCTGAATCCATTTCCAACCCTTGGTCCACGTGGAGAATGTTTAGTGTCCGAGATACAAAGCATTTATAAATTTCAGCACCCACCGGTTAAACATTTTGCACAGGCTCGACAACATTCTGCAACGTCAATATCATATCCCCTTCCTGTAGCAATTTCCCAATGGGACCAAGAGAATCACTGTTTAATAAAAGGACTCCTTTGGGCCAATTAGTAGACCGCAGGCAGGTTTAATTTTTATACAGAAGGAAATAGTGGTTAATCAAAAGAATCTAAATACTCCTGTTGTGACTCTATCTACCCTCTACCCCAGTGATGGGGAGCTGGCTCTTCTATCATCTGCAGAGAATTAAGGAAATTGTCTTCACTAAAGCCCATTAATTAACCTTTGCTGTCTATATCTCTGCTCCTTACCGCCTTCTGGGCCCCGATATAATGGGAAATGATTTCCTTGTCGGAAGAGCGTTTTGCATTTTGTTCCGTCCCCCTCCTGCTCCTCGCGCGGGGTTTACTAATTCTTCTTTACAATAAGCCGCAGGATTAAAGAAGGGCTGTTTTTTTTTTTAATTTTTTTGCCCCGCAAAATAATTTGAACGGAGAACAAAAGAACGCCGGGCCTTGTAAGAAAAAAAAAAAAGGTCTGGGTTTTGTGAGGTTTTACAGACGTAAGCTCTGGCCTATTAGTGGTAGTAGATGTGAGAGATCAGAGGTGGGAGGAGAGACGAGAGGATGAGGAAGAAAGGAATGGAGTCGGTGAGAGAAAAGACAAGGGAAATCGCTCCTCCCTGATTCACCAAAAAAAATATATGTTCTGCCAACTGAACCTGTTTTTTGGATCCAGATATTATCAGACAGCAACACCATGATGCTGCTCTTACCCCTGTGGTGAGAGCACCGCTTAGCTCCACCAAGCCACGAGTCACCCATTGGTTGAAGCCGAACACTCCGCTAATTAGACCACTGATTACATATTAGTGCTGTTCGTTGTGTGTTAACTTACTTCTTTGTGTTGTCTGAGCGTGTGAACTATCTTCGCATTTAGGGTCCAAGTTTTCAGTCGTCCTGTTAGCAGCGGACATAATCCCCGTGTTTCCAAAACGTGTCCTCTTCCCAAATAGAGAGAATTAAGAAAACTTGCGGTTCAGAAGGGTTCCTTCTGTGTCGGCTCTTGTGACCCCGGCAATAAACTTTTTCCTCCTGTGGGCCTCGGCACCAGCATTAGGCTTTAATGCTCTTTCGGCACACGAGTCATTCTGCTGCAACAATTGATGTACGCACTGTTACACTGTCAATCCGCAATATAAGAACACCACGGTTAATATTAATTAGAATTATTATCGTGGTTGCCGGGGCAGTGATCCATTGCGCTTTGCTCTTCACTCAACCTTAATAGGTAATCAGAGCATGTTTTTTTGTGGCAATTCATTTTTCTTTTAACGTGGGTTTGCAAAGCAGGGGGTCTCCGAAGTTTGCATCCCTTCGTTCGCTCCGGGGAACCCACACTTGTGGAGATACTTACCCGCTAGTTGGTGCAGGTAGCCGCCCCCCCCTCGGCTAGTACAAGGGTTGTCAATTCTCCCCCCTCGCCTTGCAATGCCATTAAGGAAGCGGACAAAATCACACCCACTGCGGGCTTTCCCATCGGCCCGTGTTACCTTTACACTTTGCAGAGATAGCCAGCATCCCCATTTGGAGTTCTGTAACTCAGGAAGCAGGGGGTCGCTGGAGCTAAAATGAATGTTGTTCACTTTGGGAGTCCCCCCTGCTTCAAACCTATGTAACAAAATAATGACGTGGGACCAACAATGGCATGATTTGCACCATCGTCTCTGGGAGCGCATTGCAATAGACTTAATTTCCCCCCTTCCGATGAAATCAGCTGCGGTATAACGAAGCTCTGGTCGCGTTGGCGTAAGAGCTGTGTGATTTCCCGCCTTAATTCCAGAGGGATTTTCGCGCCCTCCCCTTCCTCAAGTTCAATCTCATTTAATCCTGCAGTGGAGGGGGGCTGGATTGCCTGCTGATATACAGTAGTAGCTTTCTTCCTGTTTTTGCTGTCAAAAACGACAATCTCCTCTCCCATCGGGGTTAACACATCTCCAACTTTCAGTCTGGTCCACAAAAGTGTAATCATCCGCAGACTCAGCGCGCTGGTAGATTTACCAATATATATTTTTTTATTTTGTGTGATCAACTTTAGTCCCTTCAGTTGCATGTGGGCCCGTGAGTAGCGTTTATGTAAAAATTCACAAAAAACATTTTGTTTTACAAGAGCCGAGAAGCCTTATTTGACAGGTGTCCTTAATAATAGAAAACGCAGGAGGCTCGCAGTAAATGTGATCAGGCTGGAAAACAGGAGCAATTTTGGTAAACATGAGAACTTATTTTTTTTTTGACTGCAGTGAAACTTTACTTTTTAAAAGTAAGGTGCAGCTCTGGCACTCTCCGCTGAAAAGAGAGAAAAGCTTGACGAATAACATGTTTTAACCTTAGTAAGGTGGTGCTGCCCGCTCCTCCAGGGGAAATCACCGGGTGATAATCGGTCATCTTGCACTTCACTAGTGGCTGCGAGTCATGTTATTTGAAAATCATTTTTTTTTGTAATGTCTTCGGCAGAGTACCTTAATTCATCAGTTAATTATGGCAAACGCGCTGCATAATTCTATATCTAATCAACTCAGTAACATACGATTATGTGACTTCTCGTGTATTCTTTCCCTGACACAATTAAAATAATTGGAGCATGTTAAAAAAAAACAAAAAAAAGGCCTGCACGCGTATACATGATGTCACTAGTCAACGCCATGCATCATTACTGCTTATCATCATTTATTTAAAGAGCATCGGCCTCAGCCCTTTAAGTTTAACCTCTTCAGCTGCTCTTTGATGTTTCTTGGACTAAGTGCTACTCTAAAGAGTGTTCTTTTGGTACCTTGCCTCCCAGCGCTAGGCGGAGCAGTATCCACTGAATGTGGCACAAAGTAATAGCAATCCCTTAGAGAAGATTAATAAATAATGTTCCTTACATCGCACGGACCATGTACACCAGATCTGTACATATCATTTTACAGATCTGTACATATCTTTCCTGTCCCGAAGAGCTTACAAACAATCTTTTTCTTCTGGTGAGATACACCGATGGGCGGCCAATGTCACAATGTGAGGTGATACTGACGATTCCACGCCTGAAATGAAAACTCTGTTTAATATGTGTGTGCCCCTTGGACTTTTTGGCTGCCCAAGGTTATCGTCAGCGTGTAGATGAAATACCTCTGCAACAGCTCCGGCGCTTATCTTCACATATGCAAGTTATTGTACGTAGCCATTCTGCGCTAGCACCGCTGGCAGTGAATGGGTTAAAGAAGCCCACGCACGACTTATTGGTCAATGCAGAAAATACTCAAAAGCTAAAGAATAAGCGTTTTGACAGGCGCCTGTGAGTCCGTGTCGCCCAGGTTTCCTCCTTCCATCTCCGGGAGGAGGAGTCTCCCAGCACTCGTGGGTCTGACGCTCATGCCTTGCGCCGGCTTTCCATAACTCCGAGGCATCGGAGGCGAGAAATTGCCCTGTTACGCCCGTCAGGTCGATTTTGACGCGCTCCTAAATTGCTTTGTCTTGACACACTGCACAATCAATCGTCGAACGTTCCACCTGCAGCCCCGGGAACCCGTCTGGCGGCTGGTCGCCGCGATTCCTGTCCTCCCCGGCTCACGCTGGCCCCCCGCCCGGGGTCCTGGCTCCTGTCGACGCCCACATCTCAGAGGTTTATTTCGGTCCATAGGTCGGCTTCAGGACGTTACACTGGCGCAGGCGCTGGAATTAAGTCGCGTCCTGCGCACAGAACCTAAATCAGCTGGACGTTTGGTGTCTTGAAGAAATTGGTCTTTTCCTGGGTTGCATCATTGAGCTCCTTTAAAGTCCGCGCCATTGGAACATTAGTGAAATTTGAAGAAAATGCATTGCGAAAATGATGTATATTTTTAAACCGTCCTCTTTTTCTGTCCTTGCAGAATAAACCCCTTTGACAACTGGTGTGCTCTAACCGTTTTGATTCTCCCCCTTAACCAAAGTTTGGTTCACAACGCATCTACGTGGAATTGGATCAAAAATACTCTTTATTTTATTTTATATCGCCGCCTTTGATTACTTTACTTGAAAACAAATGGCCTAAGCTTCGCTCCGCATTGTGTTCTCCTGTGATCGATCGAGCAGAGTTCCTGCTTCCCTGGATCACACAGCTGGGGAACAGTTGGCAAGCAAATGATCCAAACAGGAAAGTGTTACAAAGATCTAGCACTGCTACGTGGGGGTGGGATAAAGTCCTAGCTATAGAAATCAAGGATTCTCATGTTAGAAAACTCATTCAACACTGGCATAAGAGTTGAATAAAAAATGCAGTAATATCTAATACTATATATCCGCTGGTTATTACAAAAACAAACACATGTGGAACACTTGTTGGATTGCTCCTTTACAATTAGGCAAAGTTACACAGCACCTCTTCTTTCCACAAAAATATCGGAGAGTACCAGTCATCACATTGGAGTTAGGGGTTGCAAGGACAATACCGCAGGCACATGTAAAATAAATGAAATGCTAAATAATAATATTATCGATTGTATCAAACTTGACCAATGTGTCTGGATCTTGAGTTAAATAAGTTGCCACTTGTCAGAGGAATAGTCTCAGCTCTTTCGCGCTTGTAACACATTAACGCTTATTAAGTATTATTATCGCTTATTTGTGAAGCGCCAACATATTCCCAGGGCGGTCAATAACATGGGGTAATAATGATGTAAAAAAATAAAAAAAAAAAAATATTAAACAACCGTTACATACAGGTGAGGGCACACATGTCCCAAACAGGATGCAAAGAGGCCCTGTCACTGAGAGGCTTCCATCTATCGTCAGGGTGCGTCAAACTGGGGGTGGGACTGGGTGGGGCGCGGGCGGTCCACAGAGGTGGCACTCTCTTCCCCATGCATTTAAATTAAATCCAGGGGAAGCCGTGCGAGGCTCTGTAAACTCACTTAGCCGTATTCAGCCGAGTTCGGGGCTGCGCGTTGCCTGGGGCAACACAGCCATCAAATGACTGTGGCCGCCTTGTCACATGACGTCGGCACACAGGTAAGTGGTGGGGGGCACAGCACTTCCAGAGTGTTGCACACCCTGGAATGAGGGACAATGTTGAAAAAGACAAAGGTAGGCGGCCGGCTGTCCCGCTGTAAGAGAAGGCTCAGGTTAGAATATGGCCAGCTGTCTCTGAAGGCCATTCAGTGCTTTGCATTGTATAACATCATTGGGCTTGTAGGCTTTCTGGCGGCTAAGGGTTAAGTATGTGCCAAATAAAGTCATGTATGGCTCAGCCTTTAGTAACTGCACCTTTACTGCAGAGATTCGTCTAACCGTCCCTCCCCCGCAATAGTCGTGATTTCTAAAACAGTTAAAAAAAAAAGAGCCGTTCTCATGCAGATTCCATACGATACTTACTGACGATCGGCATTTAAATGTTTTTAATAGGCAATTGCAGTGGGGCACATCGCGCCTTTTCTTGTCCAATTTGTTTGGCTTTAAAAAAACCAATCAGCATGCATAAGACTCCCACAGCAAGTTTTCAGCTCGTGTGTTCTTCACTGATAGTTCATTAGCCCTTGGAGTGCTATGGAAAGTTGAGGGTCTATAGGGTCTCTCCCGCTTCTTAGCGTGTGGATTGTTCCGAGGTCTCCTGGGAACCGCCGGGCAGAGAGCAATTTGCAAATCCAAAAAGAGAGGCGCTCCATTTTAATGGCTGGAAATAGTTATCACTATCCTTTGTCTGGCTGAAGAGTTTTCTACTCTTTCAGTGCTGGAGAGCATTGAGTTCGGCATGTTTCCAGGCAGCGTCTGCTCGCCAAGGGCAGAATCCAGGTAGCCCTGTTAAATGCAGGGCCACCAAATCGGGTATCCACACAGCAAATCTATGCTAGGCTGCGCTTATAGTGCCGGTTACCAGTGACGTGCCGCGTCAAACAGAAAGTCATTACGGCGCCATCGCGTGCGCTATAGTAAGCGCGACGGCTTGGTCGCAGATCCAAAGCGGAAGTGGACCCTGCGTGCTGTCATCTCCATTTGATTTTTCCAGCGAACGTCAGCGTGACGTCACCGTCACCGATCACGGTAGCCCTAACACATGTCGGCGTGGCGGACCGGTAGCGATCTCCATTATATAGCGTAATGCGCCATGTGAAGGAAGAAGGGTGGGGGCCGTGTTGGTCCTTTCTTCCATGTATAGTTACAAAGGATGGAGAGGGGCGGGGGTGGTATGCAGCAGCAACTCGTTTATTGGACCAACACTTAGTTGTATGGTGTACCGGCGCTTTCGCAACCTTCTCAGGTTCTGGGTACCTGATGAAGGATCTCTAAGAGGTTGGAAAGCTGTAACATATCACTACTTGTTGGTCCAATACAACGTATCATCACTCACCCACGCCCACTCCCTCTCTCTCCCTCCTTTGTTACGCTATGGTGGCTTGCCTGTCTTATCCGAAAGGTTCTTTACTTACTCTACTTTCCACTCAGACCCTGATACGTGTCTAACTAAGTTAAAAAGCGAGAAGACATGCGGCAAGATTGAAATGTATCCTTTTCATGTAAATGCCAATGCCTCTCACTGCTAGACAATCGTTACGAGAGATTGGCAGTTGGTGGCTATGGAGAAGTTTAACAGTTTCTTTAAAACACACGAAGAAAGAACGAAACCATGGAAATACCTGACTTTAGTATAGTGGTAACGATTCTTTAGTAGAAAAAAGAAACACTCGGACAATAGCGCCTTCGTTAAAAACGCAGGACTCCTATAAAGTATGTTTTTTCTTAGAAATCGCATAAAGACTGGGGATTCCCCTGGCCAAGAACCTAACACACAAACAGGAATGTGACTTAAATATTACTTTAATGCTCATGTAAATTAATTCAAATCAGGGCCGGCTTACTGTAAGCGAGCACAGCCCGAACTGCCGGGGGCCTGTGGCTTTCGGGGGCCCCC
>WSYH01009520.1:0-25776 GCA_036426205.1 Ascaphus truei | reverse complement strand
CGGGGAAGACCCCCCCCGCCGGCTGGCGGGGGGCGCGACCATGGACAGAACGGGGCGCAGCAAGGGGGGAGGGTTCGGGCGCGGGGACCAGGGGGGGACGTATATGGGGGCCGCATTGGACTGGAGCGGGGGGGGAAGCGCGGCGGAAGCGTCCTCTCACCCCCCCCGAACCCCCCTCTGGCGCCACGGGGGGGATCCAGTGAGAGGCGCGGAAGGACAGGGGGGGGAATACGGCGCGACTGAGTAAGGCGGGAGCGGCAGGGGGGGGGGAAGGCGGGAGGCAATCCGCTGGAGCGAACGGGCGGTGGGGGAAGCTCGGGGAGAGGGGGGGGGTGGCAAAAACCCCACCTCGCGGAACCGGCGATGACGGCGGAAAGGGACGAGAACGGGGGGAGGGTTCCCGCGGGGGGCGGAACGGCCCGGGGCCGGAGGAGGGGCGACAGGGCGATACCACTCTGGTGGCAGCTCGAAAGGTCCGGAGGAGGGGATGGAGGGGGGGGGAACGGGTAGGGGGACCTGGTCAATTGCGGGTGGACAGCGGTGGGGAGGCGGGCCGACACTCTGCGGCCGAACCCTTGCGGCGGCATCGCGGCCGCGGGGGAAGCGGGGGCAGGTGACCCTATCCCCACTCTGGGCCCCGGCCTGGCCAGGGGATAGGGCTGCGGGCATATTCGGGGCGGGGGAAGGGCTGGGCGCAGTAGGGGGGGGAAGGGGGGACGGAAAGACGGCATCGGGGGGAACGGAGGAGCGGGACAACGGAGGGGGACAGGGGGGGAGAAGGGGGGCGTGAGGAAGGGGGGAAGGACGCCCGGGGGGAGGAAGGACTCCAGCGCAGGCCCACGGGGGGGCTTCGGGAACAGGGGGGCGGGCGAACACCAGGGACCAGGGGCAGGAGGCAGGGGGCCAAATGGGAAGGGTCGGCGGTCCGGAGGCGTCGAGGGAAGGGGGGCCACTTGGGACGGAGGGGGGAACGGTCGCGGGGGGGGACAATTGGAGGGGGGGAAGGTGGGGGGGAAGGGTAGGGGGGTGGCGCATCGGCCTTCCCCGGCTGGGAAGGGGGGGAAGGGGGGAGGCGGGGGGGGAAGGGGGGGGGAGGAGGCCGGCGGGGGAAGGGGCCGGGACCGGGGGGAGGGCCGCGCTGGGGAAGGGCGGGATGGAGGGCCGGGGGGGAAGGGGGGGGGGACGGCGGTGGGTGGGAAGGGGCCGCGGAAGGGGGGAGGCCGGGGGTGGGGAAGTGTCCGGGAAGGGGGTGAGGGGAGTGTGATAGGTGCCGGGCGCGGGGGGAGGGCGGGGGGGGTGGGGGTGGCGGGCTGGGGTGGAGGGGGGGGGGTGGATCGGGCGAGGGGGGGGAAGTGTGGGGGGGTGGAGGCGGGGGGGTGGAGGGAGGTGAGGGGTGAGGGGTGGAGGGGAAAGGGGAAGTTAAAGGGGGGTAGGGAGGGGATGTGAAGGGGTTAAGGGGGGGTCGGTCCGTGGATAGGGAGGTGAACGGCGCGGGCGGGTGGCAAGGGCGCGTGCAACGGGGGGCCGGGCGTGGGACGGGCGAGGTAAATGGGGAGGTGACCAAGGGGGGTTGGAAGGGGAAGTCGGAGTGAGGGGAGGTGACTGTGAAAGGGGGTGAGGGGATGGTGATGGGGGGTGAGGGGTGGGCCGAGGGCCCGAGGTGATCAGGACCAGCTAACTAACCCCCGTCCGGCCAGGCGTCCCCGTGGATCTGAAGAGGGGGATCGGGCAGCGTGTTGTGGCAAGTTCCTCCCGTGTGTCAACGGGCGCATGCTACGCTACCACCGCTGACTGTAGCGGCGCCGGGGGCGGGGGTGTTATCGCGGGGACGGAGGGAGACACGACACTGGAGGGGGAGGGAGGGGGTGGACCCCCCGGGGAGGTCGATGTGGGGTGGGAGGGAGAGGTGAAGGGCCCGGGGTGGAGGGGAGGTGAAGGCCCCCGGCCAACTCACCCATCGAAGTGTCACCACGTGATGAGGCGGGCCCACCTTTCTGCAGCGTGTGTGGCAGCCTCCCCCCGCTGTGATCCCCGGGGGCGACGCCATCTTGCGGCACTCGGCGCCGCGAGGAAAGGCTGCCCACCCCTGGCCAATGGCAGTTCCCCACGACGGGGGGAGGGGAGGGACGGGGGCATGTAGTGGGGGGGGGGCTTAGAGGTGGAGATATAGAGGTGGGTCTACGAACGGCCGATGGACAATGGGGGGGGGGGGGGGTGCTGAAGGGGGGCGCCCCCTCAAAAAATCCGGTAATTTTCTTATAGTGTGTGTGTGTCAAGATGAATGTAGCTGCGCCGGGGGGGACGGGGGCGGTCGGTCGAGGTGAAAGGCGGGAGGAGAACGGGGAGAGGACAGGAGGTAGCCGAGCGGGTGCTGATAAGTGAGCCACCCGATATACATGTATGTAAACTGTAGTGTGCCTTGTGCCATGGTGTCTGTCCGTCGTGTTGTGGGTGTGTGCATGTGTGTGTGTGTTGTCATGTTGTACTGTACTTGCCCGACGTGTGTGTAAAGGTGTAAATGGTGTGTGGGTGTGTGGTTGTGTCATGTGGGTGTGTGTGTAGTGTGTGTGCCCTGTGGGTGTGTTGTGTGTGCGGTGTCCTGTGGCGTGTGGTCGTCGTGTGTGTGCTGTGTGTGTGTGTTGCTGTGTCGTGCGGTCGTCTGTGACTGCTGGTCTGTGTATATGTAAATCGTGTGTGTGTGTGTGTTGTGTGCGCCTGTGTGTGTGTGTGTGTGGTGTGTCGTGTGGGGTGTGTGTGTGTGTGTCTCGTGCTGGTGGTGCTGGGTGTGTTGTGTGTGTGTGGGGTGTCTCGTCTGTGTATGGTGTAGGTGTTGTGTTCCCCCCACCCTGTGCTGTGTGTGTATTGTGCCTTGTGTGGTGCTGTCGTGTAACTCGTGTGTGTGTGTCCCTGTGTGTGTGTGTGTCCCTGTGTGTCCTTTGGCCCGTCACTCCGCCTCAGGCCAATGAGAGGTGTGCGGGGGCGGGCGGGCCAAGGGACCAATGAGATTTCCCCTAGGGACACCGGACATCCAGACAGGCAGGCAAACATACAGTGCTTTCACTAATATAGTATAAGATATATATATATATATATATATATATATTTATTTATATATATGTCTTAATTTGATTTCATTGTTGAACCCTTTTCCTATCTTTTTGCAATGCGATGCTGGCCTATTTGGCAATGAAAGCGTTAAGCACACTGAGGGCTGAAGAGCCCAATTGCTCTGTAGTGTAGTCTCCTACCGCAGTATAATGATAATGAGTATTGCTGCACTCTAGCAGCCAGGAATTATGACAGAGTAAATAGCCTTAATTACCAAGCCTTGCACATTAATTCCCAGGTGTACAAAACTCAAACTCATATACCATGGTTATCCAGCAATCTCAAAAGCTGGGGAAAAAATAAATATCAAGATTGTAACGATATAAGCGTTTGAAATATTGTGTGCCTGGGAGGTTAAAATGGAGCCCGTGGCAGTGTACAGGTTAACGTGGGAAGCTACAGATTAACACACATGTTTAACGCTAGGAAAAATACATTTCTTAAAAGATAAAATACAAAAAGAGCAGATTCTACTCAGAGGGCAAAGGGTTAACATTATATGAGTTAAACCCTTACAGCAAGGGTTCTCAACTCCAGTCCAAGACCCTCCAACAGGTCAGGTTTTCAGGATGTGCCTGCTTCAGCACAGGTGACTCAATCAGTCGCTGCTTCAGCACAGGTGGCTCAATCAGTGGCTCAGTCGACCGAGACACTGATTGAGCCACCTGTGCTGAAGCAGGGATATCCATAATACCTGACCTGTTGGGGGGTGTCTTGCTTGTCTGAAGTTGAGAACCCCTGGGTTACAAGCTTCAGGGGGGTGGCTACTTTAAAAACGTGTGCTGATTCTCGGACCCGTAACCCACCTATCCTATGCACGCAATATTAATGCTGTAATTGGTCTTTTAATTTTTAACACACTTTCAATACTATATATAATTTATTACATTACCGTGTAATAACTGTTGACCATTTTAAATGATTAAATGAAAGAAAAGGGCAAAAGAATGATGGTGTCAAATATTCAATTTTTGCAGAGATCTGATGGTAACCGCCCGGTTAGCGGCCGTTGGCCCCCCCCTGCGGGTCCCCCCGTTAGCCTCCCCTTGCCCGCTCCCCGTTTTCCACAACACATAATTAATTAATTAGCTCTCCTCTAAGATGCTGTATGAACTTGATACACGTGACTGTCTTTATCACAGAGAGCTATAGCATTGTATTGAGTTCTGCACAGGTGCAGTGATTCCTAGCGTCTCACTAATACATTTGTATGTATGTACAGTATGTATATCTTTATTTATATAGCGCCATTAGTGTACAGAGCGCTTCACAGCACGAATACACGTAGCAATCATATAAATAACTAATAATACAAGTAACACAATGCTTCAGATATAAAAGTGGCATTTAGGAAAAGGAGTCCCTGCCCCGAAGAGCTTACAATCTAATTGTGGCATATTCATGGATCAGGTGTGTACGGTACGTCGACTGTTTCTCTGATTGAGCCACCTTTGCTGAAGCAGGGATATCAGTAAAACCTGACCTGTTGGGGGATCTTGAGGACAGGAGTGGAGAACCCGCTGGTGTACAGGAATAGGATTTGGAGAGGAAGGAAAGTCTAACGAAGGGAGATTTCCCAGTGGCCTGGCCAGACGTGGTGGGAAGGAAGGCAGTCGTCCCTGTGGAAAGCAGCAGACGTGGCACGCAATTCAGGATATGCTGCTGTATTTTTATCCTCAATTAAAGTTCATCTTAAAAACAGACTGTCAGCGCTCTAACCGCACTCCGGAAATCCGTGTCCACGAACACCAAAAATTAACCATTCATTGTCAGGGGTGACTGCGTGGCACTGACTGGCGGAAAATTGGTACTTTGGGGAAACGAAATGATGCAGAATATAGATTGCTTAACGCTTTAGCAGCCAAAAAAAACCCCTGAAAAGAAAGAAGACTGAAATTGCAAGTATATATATATATATACAGGCATACCTCAGTTTAAGGACACTCACTTTAAGTACACTCGCGAGTAAGGACATATTGCCCAATAGGCAAACGGCAGCTCGCGCATGCGCCTGTCAGCACGTCCTGCACAGCAATACCGGCTCCCTACCTGTACCGAAGCTGTGCGCAAGCGGGGAGACTATAGAGCCTGTTACACATGTGTTATTTACATCAGTTATGCACGTATATGACGATTGCAGTACAGTACATGCATCAATAAGTGGGAAAATGGTAGTGCTTCACTTTAAGTACTTTTTCGCTTTAGATACATGCTCCGGTCCCATTGCGTACGTTAATGCGGGGTATGCCTGTGTTACATACATGCTCCGGTCCCATTGCGTACGTTAATGCGGGGTATGCCTGTGTTACATACACGCTCCGGTCCCATTGCGTACGTTAATGCGGGGTATGCCTGTGTTACATACACGCTCCGGTCCCTTTGCGTACGTTAATGCGGGGTATGCCTGTGTTACATACACGCTCCGGTCCCTTTGCGTACGTTAATGCGGGGTATGCCTGCATAGGACGTTATTCCTGATCTGTGCAAGTCGGGAACATCCCAAGTAAACATTTCACAGTTTTAGCTTCACTTCCATGTTGCACGCCTTTTTGGTAGCAAAAAGGTGACCTATTGTGTGTTCGGCGTCGGCTATAGTGGAAGTGCCCGCTTCCGCGCCCCTCGGCGCAGCGCCCGCTCACCTGTACCAGGAGAGATTTCCTGTCCCGCAGGCAGAGGCGTGACGGGAGGGGGGGGGGGGGGGCGTCCTTGACGACACGGAGCTCCGTGTCCCGGCCGTCACGCGGGAAATACAAACTTGTTTGTAGTGCGAAGTGCCGGTCTCCCCAAATATTCCCAAACATTTTTTTAAACTTTATCTTCCACTTTTTTTAACATTTTCTAATTTTCAAATATTTGAATAATGGGGGAAAAAAGAGGCGCCATTTTTAAAACTCCAATGAATCTGCAAATATTTGAAAATACAAAATGTGCTGTGTTTTTTGAGTTTTGGCGACAATGTAAACTACATACATTATATACAGTACATATACAGTACAGGCAGTCCTCGGTTATCCGACGCAATGCGTTACTCAAAATGGCGTCGGATAGCGAAGCGTCGTAAAGCGAAACCCGTTTTCCCATAGGAACACAGTTTAAATTAAACGTTCCGTTCCTGAAGGCATTTTTAATGCTAAAATACACAGAAAATGTTACTCAAGCAATAAGATATGCAGCACACACATAGATTATGATGTAAACATTATATTTATTGATTACAGAACTGTAAAATAAAACTATAAAAATAAAACTATGCTGTATTCTGTACAGAAATGTACATGAGCAAAAAAAAAAACACATCAATTATTGGAGGAAGATGATGGGGGGGGGGAATCTTCAATAGACAACGGACTTTTTGGAGGTGATGTAGGTGCGGTTGAAGGTTTCGGCCTCTTGAAGAACCTCTTCATTGAAGTCTGGACAGATCCTTTCCTTTTCTGCGTGTAGATCTCTCTATAGCAGCTGATTTGGTTAGACACCCCACGACTGACTGTTGAACTCCGTTCAATGTTAGGGTCATTGTCCTCAAATATGGCCAGTGCGCTATCAATGTGCTTGAATGCCGCAGCCAACATTTTGCTAGACAAAGATTTACGTGGCTGTGGCTGTGCCACATCAGCAGATTGGTGGGCCTCCTCTTCAGCAATTTTTTGCTCCTCTAATTGCATGAGGTCTTCATTGCTCAACTCGTTAGAATGTGAGGCGAGCAACTCCTCAATATCCTCGGTTTCCACCTCCAAGTTGAGATCTCTGGCCATTTGCACAACAGTTTCTGTAACTTCTGCAACAGTCTCTGTAAGGCCTTGGACATCAGACACAAAATCCGGGCACAAATTACGCCAAACTCCGTTTAGATTGGATTGTTTCACCTCATTCCATGCCTCTCCGATGTTTCTCACTGCATGAAGAATGTTGTAACCCTTCCAAAATTCTTTTAGGGTTGGACCACCTTCCACATCGGTTGCTCTGATGGCCTGGGCAAATGTTCGCCTAAGATAGTAGGCCTTGAAGGAAGCGATAACACCCTGGTCCATCGGCTGTATCAGTGAGGTGGTGTTGGGGGGCATGAACACCACCATGATGTTTGGATGATGGTCATCCAGGTACACGGGATGGCCAGGAGCATTGTCCAGGAGCAGCAACGCTTTGAAATCGAGGTTCTGGTTCATGCAATATAATTGCACAGTCGGAACAAATTGATGCTGGAACCAGTCCTCAAAAAGGCTCCCTGTTACCCATGCTTTACGGTTGGACTTCCAAATCACTGGAAGTGTGTGCTTTGCATAACCCTTGAATGCCCTAGGGTTTTCTGCATGATAAACAAGCAAAGGTTTTAGCTTGAAATCACCTGCAGCATTTGAACCAAGCAGAAGAGTCAGCCTGTCCTTTGCAACTTTAAACCCGGGCATAGATTTTTCCTCTCTTGCAATGTAGCTTCTACTGGGCATTTTCTTCCAGTAGAGCCCAGTCTCATCAACATTGAACACTTGACGTGCGCAATAGCCACCGTCCTCTATAATTTTGGCCAATGTAACAGGGAAGGTTTTAGCTGCCTCCTCATCAGCACTAGCAGCTTCACCGGTCACTTTTATGTTATGCAAGTTTGCCCTCTCTTTAAACCGCATAAACCAGCCCTTACTTGCAGTGAACGTTTCCTCAGTGGCCCCTTCTCCATGCTGTTGCTTAATGTCCTCATACAGACTCAAAGCCTTGGCCTGAATTAAGGCTAAACTAATGGGCACATGACGCTGGGATTGATCTTCCAGCCATATGATGAGGAGTTTTTCTACCTCAGCAATATGCCCAGCACGTTGCCTTATTGTCGTACCTTGCATAGGTGCTGAGCCCTTGATCTGTTCCAGGATTCTTGCCTTGTCTTTTATTATAGTCACAATAGTTGTGCGAGGTATATCCAAGGAACGTCCAATTTCTGTGTTCGTCTCTCCTTTCTCAGAGCGCTTTATGATGTTGTGTTTGGTCTCCAAAGTTATAGATTTTCTATTCCTTTTTGGAGTAACAGCACTTTGCTTTTTGCTTTGATCAGCCATGGTTTAGGGCCTAAAATACACCACCAAACCTTCACACAGACTGTTCAGAATGATCTCCTTAGCCTGCAGCCGTCTGGTTGTTCATTTGTAGCAATTTTTTAAAGCGTCGTAAGAGCGTCGGATAAGCCGTTCGGGCGTCGTAAAACGGGCCATAGGGATGCATTGACAAGCGTCGGATAAGCCGTTCGTCGTAAAACGAAGCGTCGTAAAACGAGGACCGCCTGTACATACATACTGTATATTATATGTATTGTATATCCCACCTGTAGGAAATGGGTTCTATTAGTAAGGTGCGTGCTAGCTCCCCCTGGTGGCAGGAAGTAGAGCGCTGTTTGAAATGATGAGAGCATTTTTATTCTTACAGATCATTTCAACCCAAGAAAGCCCCATATAGAAATAGATTTAATCATACAGTGGGATGGGGAGGTCAGAGGGCAGTGGGATGAGGTAGGTGAGGAGGGCAGTGGGATGGGGGAGGTCAGGGAGGGCAGTGGGATAGGGGAGGGCAGTGGAATGGGGAGGTGAGGGGGCAGTGGGATGGGGGAGGTCAGGGAGGGCAGTGGGATGGGGGAGGTCAGGGGCAGTGGGATGGGGGAGGTCAGGGGCAGTGGGGTGGGGGAGGTCAGGGGCAGTGGGATGGGGGAGGTCAGGGAGGGCAGTGGGATGTGGGAGGTCAGGGGGGCAGTGGGATGGGGAGGTGAGGGGGCAGTGGGATGGAGAATCTGCAACTCCCAGCGTTAGAATAAATGTAGTTAGGAATTGAAATGTCAACCCAGCTCAGCTCTTGCACCAAACTGTCAAGCAGGTGGTAACCCTATGACTGTCCCAGCAAATAACCAACACAAGAGACAGCCAGGGATTCCCAGAGACAGTGAGAGACAGCCAGGGATTCCCAGAGACAGTGAGAGACAGACCGGAAGTACCCACAAGAATTACAGAGAGAGGGAGAATTACACAGACCGGGCAGGGCAAGGAAACAAAGAATGTGAATACACCAATCCCTGCGAGCTCTTCTGTGTTCTAACTGTATCCTTCTATTCCCTGTGCTTCGTGTTCTAACTGTATCCTTCTATTCCCTGTGCTTCATGTTCTAACTGTGTCCTTCCATTCCCTGTGCTTTGTATCCTTCTATTCCCTGTGCTTCGTGTTCTAACTGTATCCTTCTATTCCCTGCGAGCTCTTCTGTGTTCTAACTGTGTCCTTCTATTCCCTGCGAGCTCTTCTGTGTTCTAACTGTGTCCTTCCATTCCCTGTGCTTCGTGTTCTAACTGTATCCTTCTATTCCCTGTGCTTCGTGTTCTAACTGTATCCTTCTATTCCCTGTGCTTCGTGTTCTAACTGTGTCCTTCTATTCCCTGTGCTTCGTATCCTTCTATTCCCTGTGCTTCGTGTCCTTCTATTCCCTGTGCTTCGTGTTCTTATCGGTATCCTATTTCCTGTGCTTCATGTTCTTTTGGGGTGGGCACACTACCTGACCATTGCATTTTAAAAGAATAAGGGAAGTTTATGTGTAAATGTAATATTATTATAATAGGTAAATAGCATCTCTCATACTCATAGCGCAGATACAGCGCACTTTATTGGATGCTCATGGTATTTTCTTTCTTTTAAACCTGCGAAATCCTTTTTTTTATTTTATTATAAAGGTCAGGTTTTCAGGACATCCCTGCTTCAGCACAGTTGGCTCAATCAGTGGCTCAGTCGGAGAGCCTTGGAGGGGCCACTGATTGAACCACCTGTGCTGAAGCAGGGATACCCTGAAAACCTGACCTGTCGGTGGCCCTTGAGAACTGGAGTTGAGCCCCCCCCTGTCCTAATCTCTGCTCTGGAAAGAGGGACCTGCTCCCCACAGAAAGAGGGATAGGGATTCGATACCCTGTCCCACTTCCATAATTGGTGCCATATTTAGGCCTCCCTGGGAAGCCGGGCAAAAAGGAAGGTAACCTGACCCCAAAACATTCTCCCTGCGCAGGGGAAAGCTGAAACGTACACTGTCCTACATCAACAGCTGCGTCAGAACAGGTCACCGGTGGGGGTCAGGCTAAATCAGCCAGTCCACTGCGCCTGTAACCATACCGTGAGTTTTTCCACAGTAATACTTTGCACCCTTATAGACTGTCGTTGCACTCCCTTACGTCCTTCAGACGTATTCGTGCAGCCGCCTCTGGGGCGCTCACATTTCTGGCTGCGCTGGTAGTATTGAGAGGTTTTATTTATTTATTTGTAAAAATGTGTTACCAGGAAGTAATACGTTGGGAGATACCTCTCGTTTTCCGGTATGTCCTGGGCACAGAGTTCTAAAAAATACACGGTTACATTAAAAGAACAGAGGTTATACAGTCAATTCACAGGCATTTCATGGACAGATAGAGTTGGAAAATTGGGTACAGGGGATAAAGGGCTTGTGAGTTTCAGATAGAAATAGAGCAACATTAACATCACTTTAACATCAACACACATCAGCGAACGGCAGCAAACGGCTCACACCCTTTGGCTGCGCCAAAGGCTGTGCGCCTTTGGGGCAACGCAGATATACACTGGGGTGGTTGAGATTTAATCTGTTGCAGCTGTGAACAAAAAGATCTTTCCTTTGTGTCCCCGTGGCTCATTAACATTCCAGTGGGTGGGGCTGACGTTCCACAAAGTGCAAGCACATGTTAACCCTTAGCACGCTGGTCCTGTGCAGAGGGGAGCAGCTCTTGGGGAGCCCCATCAGGCTGTCCGCCTTTGGGGCGACGCAGATGTACACTGAGGTGAAAGGAACACTGATATTTTCAGTTGTTAGTGCCAGGACTGTGTGGTATGGTTACCCGCTGATACAGATGGCATCAACCAGAGGATACTCATATTCATACTCCAATAGTAGTAACAATGGAGCAGTAGATTGTAAGCTGCGTGGGGCAGGGACCACCTCCTTATTCTCTCATCTTATTACTAGCTAAAGTACCCGCATGGGTAGCAGTACTTCTGGAGACATCTTTTCTATGGCAGACTTGGAACTGTAAATCAATGGATAATGGCGCCCTCTGTAACCTGATCAATAATTCCACGTTTCAGTGAGTGAGGCTGCACCCCCGACCCCCACTCACTGAAACGCCCACCCCAAATTATAATGCCACACTCCCTCAATGACCTTTCCCCTCAGTGACACTCACACCCCATCACTGACCTTCCTCTCTTAGGCTGAGGCCCCAGTGTTGGCGCTAGATGCGCGCCGAGCTGGCGGAGCGTGCAGCTCTGTTCCCCCGCTGCCGTGGGGACCTAGCCTTACACTCCCACCTCTTCCCCTCTCTGTCTCTTACACTCCCACCTCACACTCCCCCATATATTTCTCTCCGCCCTCTGTCTCTTACTCCCCCTTTCATTCTTCACCTCTCTCTTCCTCCCCCTCTCTCACTTCCCCCTCCCTCTCTTACTCCCCCATCTCTCCCCGTCCTTCTATTACTCCCTCTACCTCTCTTACACCCCGCCTCTCCCCCTCCATCTTTCTCACCAGCACCTTTCCCCCCTCCCACTC
Organism: Ascaphus truei; assembly: GCA_036426205.1. Taxonomy (NCBI): domain Eukaryota; kingdom Metazoa; phylum Chordata; class Amphibia; order Anura; family Ascaphidae; genus Ascaphus; species Ascaphus truei. Next base: position 14,106 of record WSYH01009520.1, on the reverse strand, counting down.
TTACAAACCTATCCCGCGGTGTACGCTCTCCCCCCTAAATAATGTAGTCCTGGAGCACCCGCAGATGGCTTATCTGGGGGGATTGCAATGCCTGTGTAGATGGTTAAACTTTCTCCATTTGGTCAAGACCTCCTCACAATGAATGCTCCGGGCTTCACACAGCTTCCCTGTTCTGCTGCCCCATAGAAGTGGACACACACTTACTTGATCTTGTTTTCCAGACCGGTTTAGAAATCTCCGACCTAACGATAGACCCAGTTGTCTAGTCAGACCACCACTTCACACATTCCCCCCCCCCCAAATAAACCCTTTCCCAGGGAGGTCCCCAGATATCGACCGTTGAGTGGTCTCAGTGCCCAGGGCATGGAGGCATACCTGGATTTCTCTGACATATTAAGTACCAGTGTTCTTCCAACCTATGGTATTTATGACCCAGTCATGGTTCAGAAGACGGCACAGTACTGGAACACCTCTGGTTTGTGTGCTAAATGATCTCCTGGTGGCGAGAAGCAGAGGTGACTGTTCGATCTTGGTTCTCCTTGACATCTCTGCCGGATTTCATACCATGGACCATGGGATCTTAATGGAGCGCCTGAAGGATTTCTGTGGACTGGATCTGAACAGTTCTCAACTGGTTCAGATCAGTGACGTAGCTAGACATGCGCGGGCCCCCTCATGTCTCTCTATTTTCTCCCACTCATGTCTCTTCTCCCATTCATGTCTCTCTTTTTTCCCCTCAGGTCTGTCTCCCTTTTCTCCCCCTCATGTCTCTCTCTTTTTGCTCCCCCTCATGTCTCTCACTCTTTGCCCCCCTCGTGTCTCTCTCTCTCTTTGCTTTCCCTCATGTCTCTCTCCCTTTGCTTCTCCTCACGTATCTCTCTTTTCTCCCACTCATGTCTCTTTCTCTTTTCTCCCACTCATGTCTCTTTCTCTTTTCTCCCACTCATGTCTCTCTCTTTGCTCCCCTCGTGTCTCTCTTCTCCACCTCATGTCTCTCTCTCTCTTTGCCCCCTCATGTCTGTTTCGCTCTCCTTTCTCCCCCACGTCATTTTCTTTGCATCTCTTCCTTCCTGTATCCTTTCCCTTTAATCTCTGATTTACCTCTGTGATTTAACCCTTACCCTCCCTCTCACCTATCCCAGCCACGCCCACTGAACGAGGCCCCGCCCCTCCCTCTCACCTTTCCCAGCCTGTCTCTCAGACTGCAGCCCCGCCCACTGACAGAGGCCCCGCCCCTCCCTCAACTTTCCCAGCCTGTCTCTCAGGCTGCAGCTCCAGCCCCTCCCACTGACCAAGGCCCTGCCCCTTTCCCCTCCCTCTCACCTTTCCCAGCCTGTTCTCCAGGATGCGGCTGCAGCTCCAAGACCTCCCCCTGACCAAGGCCATGCCCCTTACCCTTCCCTCTCACCTTTCCAGCCTGTATCGCAGGCTCAGCTCCAGCCCTTCCACTGACCAAGGCCCGCCCAATTTCACTACATCTCACCTTTCCCAGGCCGTCTCTAGGCTGCAGCTCCAGTCCCGCCAATGACCCAGGGGTCATGGGAGAGACCAATGCTTTTTAACACCAAAATACCCGGAACCTTTGATTGAGCAAAGCACAAGAGATTTTTCTTTTTTTTTTTATGAAAATATCATCATTTATTCAGGGGAATGAAAACACACACGATTTGCAAACAAAAACACTTGATAATACACTTACTGGGGCGTTGCAAAACGAAATCTATTCAAACGAAATCTTTTAGAAAACAGAGTCTTCAGGAGCACAATTCCGGTACGAGCGGGAGTTGTGCAGCAAATGAAGCCAAAAACACTCTTGGATAGGGGGCATCTTATTCGCACCCCTGTTCTCATCCGCAGCCTGCTTACTGTCGGTTTTCTACCGCCGTAGGAATGGTTCTGATCCTGAGTTCTTAAGAACTCTTGACTTGGGTTACGATGTTGCAAAGTTTTTAAAATCCAGCTATATATTAATCTGACTCCGATCGGCTCTGCAGGGAGGGTGGACAGAGGGGAAGGAACATAATCGATATCGATGTAACGAGCTGTGGTTATGTCTTCTTACATTCCCTTCGTTTGAGGCATTATCTTCTTGTCAGTTTCTTTTCTCAACCTTTTCCTATTTCGTTTAATTCACATTCATCGGGTTGTTGTTTGCTGTTCGTCTTTGCGATTTCCTTCTTATATTTATTGCGTTTTCTGCACTCTGCATCTTTTTTTTATTCTTTCCTTTTCCTCCCTTTGCTCAACCCTCTAGCTTATATTGTCTTCTGTTTTTTCGGCATTCTCTTGCAACCGGTTCTTTCATCCTGCATCCCCCTCTTTTCCCTTCCTCCGGTCCTTTCCCGCACACTCTCTTTCCTATCTAGGTTTATTCCCCCCCCTCTACCCTCTGCATACTTTTTTCTCCTCCCGCCCCTTTTCCCTTTGGCCTTGCCTCTTTGCACACCCACTTGTGTGTGGATGGTGGGTGTGCTGGAGTCGGTTTGGGTGGGGCGGGGGGGGTGGGGTGGAGGTAGGGTATGGGCGGGGGGGGGGGGGGGAGGGGGGGCGGGGGAGGGTGGGGGGGTGGGGCGGTGGGCGGGGTGGGGGGGGGGGGGGGGGGGGGGGGGGGGGTGGGGGGGGGGGGAATAAGTTCTGACCCCATCCCCAGGGTTGACCTTACTTGGCAAACTGGCGAGGGCTTTCAGTTTGCTAAGGGCATGGCGAACCTCGCACCCATGGCGCTTAGCATTACCAGACCCAAGCCCCTTACCTGGGACATTTTGTCTGAGTGGCCGGAACATTGCGACCAAAAATGGAGAGATACTTGAATTACCCTCCCCACTTCACACTTTAGTCGGCTAATGCTTTCCACTACGGAACTTTTCCAGACATTGGGAACCAAACCAGCGGGGTGGTTAGAAGTCCTAGGTACTATGCATTGCTCACTCTCAGAAACGTGACCATTTCACTAGCGTGTGTAAAAGTGCGTTGGTGTGTGTAAAAGTGCGTGCATGTAGGAGGAGAGCGCACTAACCATGCCCGTTCATAAACACCATGCAAGAATTCAGCACTAAAACAGTCGCATCAATAGGTTGTGAACCATTTCCATATCACACTACTTCAATGTTAGCATCACTTGGAGGTCCAACATACTTACACTGAGCAATACTTCAAATAAGTAGAACATCGATTTAAAACACCTGCCCGCATCGTAAACCCCCCCCCCCCCCCCCCGCTGTTGTAATGATAGAGAGGCGCCGTGTTATTTGCTGCGACGCTGCTTACCTGTGCTGGAGAGGACGTCAGCTCCATTCAAAAGGAACGGGAAAATAGACAGGCGGGACTAGGGGGTGGAGTAGCGGGGGGGGAGGAGGGGGGGGGCGGGCGGGGGAGGGAACGGGGGGTTGAAAGCGGGGTAGGTGCCCCAGCCGTAAGCGGTATGCTAGTGGGAACCGGGAGGAGGAGGAGGAGGGTGGGGGGGGAATGAGCGGGGCAGGTGCCGGCATGCGATATAGTGGGGAGGAGGCGGAACAGGAGGCAGGGAGGGGGGGTCGAGGGGGCTAGGTGACCCAGCCGTAGCGGTAGTAGGGAGAGGGTGGATCGGAGAGGGGGTGGGGTGTGAGGGGGCAGGTGACCAGCGTAGCCGGTATAGTGGGACGCAGGTGGATGATGAGGGAGGGGGCGTGAGGGGCAGGTGCCCCAAGCGTGGGCGGATAGTGGGAGCGGTCGGATGGAGGAAGGGGGAGTGGGGGAGGCCAAGGGCGGTAGTGGCAGGAGGGGAGAGGGTGGGAGAGGGGGGGTGAGCGGGCAGGGGGCCCAGCGTTGGGTTATAGTGGGAGCAGGTTATAGGGATGGAGAAGGGGGGAGGGGGCAGGTGCCCCAGGGGGCGGTTTAGTGGGAGCAGTCGGTGGAGGAGGGGGGGTGAGCAGGGCAGGTGCCCCAGCGTGGCGGTATAGTGGGAGGAGGGACGAGGGGGGGTGAGAGAAACCACTTCTCGGCATATTGAAGAGGGGACCTTGTGGACAGCAGACTGGAGTACCTTTTAAAAGCTTTGGGGACCATTACATAAGTTGTCCGGGAACACCCGTGACCGTGTGAGAATCCCACAGGAAGAACTGGGGCACAGTTACATAACAGGGCACATTGTGTCTCATATTATAGTCCATGTAACCCAAATAATATCCCCACAGAAAGAAAATCATTATCGTCAACAGTGAAAGTTTCTAAGAGGAAGAAGTCTCTCGCTTCCCCGGTGACAGCCGGGGCCCGGCCCTACACCTGAACTGAGGTCAGAGAAGAGAACAATAAAAAGCTCTTTATGTAGCAATTCAAATATTTATTTACATTTATTTTACTGACAGTTGAATCTTAAACTCACAGGGATCCCTCTGTAGCATGGGAGATCCTATTAAGTGTATGGCATGTGTAAGAGGGGATCCCACTGAAGTGTGTGGGGTGTGTAAGAGGGGGGGTCCCATTGAAGTGTATGGTGTGTGTAAGAGGGGGTCCCATTGAAGTGTATGGTGTGTGTAAGAGGGGGGGTCCCATTGAAATGTATGTTGTGTGTAAGAGGGGGGGGTCCCACTGAAGTGTATGGTGTGTTTAAGAGGGGTTCCCATTGAAGTGTATGGTGTGTGTAAGAGGGGGGGTCCCATTGAAGTGTATGGTGTGTGGTAGAGGGGGAGTCCCATTGAAGTGTATGGTGTGTGTAAGAGGGGGGTCACTGAAGTGTATGGTGTGTGTAAGAGGGGGGGTCCCATTGAAGTGTATGGTGTGTAAGTAGAGGGGATCCCATTGAAGTGTATGTGTTGTGTAAGAGGGGGGGTCATTGAAGTGTATGGTGTGTGTAAGAGGGGATCCCATTGAAGTGTATGGTGTGTGTAAGAGGGGGGGTCCCATTGAAGTGTATGGTGTGTGTAAGAGGGGGGGGTCCCACTGAAGTGTATGGTGTGTGGAAGAGGGGATCCCATTGAAGTGTATGGTGTGTGTAAGAGGGGATCCCATTGAAGTGTATAGTGTGTGTAAGAGGGGAATCCCATTGAAGTGCATGGGTGTGTAAGAGGGGGTCCCATTGAAGTTGTATGGTGTGTGTAAGAGGGGGGGTCCCACTGAAGTGTATGGGTGTGTGTAAGAGGGGGTCCCATTGAAGTGTATGGTGTGTGTAAGAGGGGGTCCCATTGAAGTGTATGGGTGTGTAAGGGGGGGTCCCATTGAGTGTATGGGTGTGTAAGAGGGGGGGGTCCCATTGAAGTGTATGGTGTGTGTAAGGGGGGTCCCATTGAAGTGTATGGTGTGTGTAAGAGGGGGGGTCCCATTGAAGTGTATGGTGTGTGTAAGAGGGGTTCCCACTGAAGTGTGTGGGGTGTGTAAGAGGGGGGTCCCATTGACATGTATGGTGTGTGTAAGAGGGGGTCCCATTGAAGTGTATGTGGTGTAAAGAGGGGGTCCCATTGAAGTGTATGGGTTGTGTAAGAGGGGGGGGGTCCCATTGAAGTGTATGGTGTGTGTAAGAGGGGTCCCATTGACATGTATGGGGTGTGTAAGAGGGGGTCCCATTGACATGTATGGGTGTGTAAGAGGGGGGGGTCCCATTGAAGTGTATGGTTGTAAGGGGGGCCCATTGAAGTGTAGTGTGTGTAAGAGGGGGGGTCCATTGAAGTGTATTGGTGTGTGTAGAGGGGGGTCCCATTGAAGTGTATGGTGTGTGTTAAGCGGGGGGGTCCATTGATGTAGATTATGGTGTGTGTAAAGGGGGGGTTCCCATTGAAGTGTATGGTGGTGTTAAGAGGGGGGTCCCATTGAAGTGCTATGGTGGTGTTAAGAGGGGGGGGTCCCATTGAAGTGTTAGTTTTTGGTGTTGTAAGAGGGATCCCATTGAAGTGTATGGTGTGTGAAGAAGGGGGGGATCCCATTGAAGTGTATGGTGTGTTGTAGGAGGGGGGGGTTGGTGGGGCTGGAAGGGCGGGGGGAGGGGGTCCTTTGAAGAGGTAGTTGTGGAGTGGGTGGTGTAAGAGGGGGGTCCCATTGAAGTGTAGTTGTGTGTTAAGAGGGGGGTGTCCCATTGAAGTGTATGGTGGGTGGGGTAAGGGGGGGGTGCTCCCTTGAAGTGTGGTTGTGGTAAAGGGGGGGTCCCATTGAAGGTCATTGGTGTTGTAAGAGGGGGGTCCCCTTGAGTTGTATGGTGTGTTGTAAGAGGGGGGTCCCATTGAAGGGTATGGTGTGTGTAGAGGGGGGTCCCATTGAAGTGTATGGTGTGGTGTAAGAGGGGGTCCCATTGTATGTGTTGTAGGGGGGGGGGTGTAACTTGAGTGAGGGGGGGGTTCCATTGAATGTATGGTGAAGGGGCCTGATGGGGTCCATTATGGGCCGGTGTGTGTGAGGAGAGGGGTCCCATTGAAAGTGATGGCTGTGTGTCAAGGGGGGGGGGTCCCATGAAGTGTATGTGGTGTAAGGGGGGGTCCCATGGAGTGCATGGTGTGTGTAGAGGGGGGGTCCCATTGAAGTGTATGGTGTGTGTAAGAGGGGGTCCCATTGAAGTGTAATGGGGTGGGGTGTAAGGGGGGGGGGGGGGGGTGTCCCCATTGAAGGGATGTATGTCGGTGTGTAAGAGGGGGTGTGACCATTGAAGTGTCTTATGGTTGTGTGTAAGAGGGAGCCATAGGACCCTTGTAAGGGGGTCCCATTGAAGTGTAGGGTGTGTGTAAGGGGGGGGGTCACATTGAAGTGTATGGTGTGTGTAAGAGGGGGTCCCATTGAAGTGTAGTGGTGTGTGTCAGGGGGGTCCCATGAAGTGTATGTGTGTGTGGTAGAGGGGGGGTCCCATTGAAGTGTATGGTTTGTGGTAAGATCCATAAGGAGGGTGTGAGAGGGGGTTCCCATTGAAGGTATGGGTGGTGTAAAAGAGGGTGGGTCCCATTGAAGTGTATGGGGTGGGTATAGAGGGGGTCCAGAGGGCCTGTGGGTAGGAGGGATACCATTGAAAGGTATGTGTGTGTAAGAGGGGGTCCCATTGAAGTGTATGGTGTGTGTTGTGTAGAGGCGGTCCCATTGAAGTGTATGGTGGTGTGTAACGAGGGGGGGGGTCCCCTTGAAGCTGTATGGTGTGTGTAAGAGGGGGTCCCATTGGAAGTTAGGTTGTGTTGTAAGAGGGGGGGGTTCCCATTGAAGTGTGATGGTGTGTGATAGAGGGGGGTCCCATTGAGTTTATGGTTAGTGGTGGAAGAGGGCGGGGTCCCATTGAAGTGTATGGTGTTGTGTGTAAGAGTGGTTGGATCCCATGAAGTGTATTGATGTTGTAAGGGGGGTCCTTGAAGTGTGTATATGGTGTGGTGTAAGAGGGGGGTCCCATTGAAGTGCAGTATGGTTGTGTAGTGGGGTTCCCATGAGGATGTTTGTGGAGGGGGGGGTCCCATATGAGTGTATGGTGTTTGTAGAGAGGGGGTCATGAATGTATTGGTGTAAAGGGTGTCGCTGTAACGGATGGGTGGAGGTGGGGTCCCTTGAATGTGTTGTAGAGGGGGGTCAGATGTATGGTGTGTGAATAGGGCATTGATGATGGGCGGTAAGGGGGGTCCACATTGAATGTATGATGGTGGTGTAAGAGGGGGGGTCCCTTGACTGTGTCTCCGGTGAGCTGTCGAGGGGACCAGGGTTGAAGTGTATGGGTTGTAACGAGGGGGTCCCATTGGAAAGTGATATGGGTAGGGTGAATAGGGGTATCATTGAAGAGGCGCCTCCGGCATCTCTCTACTTGTGTGCTGTCTATCTGGGGAGAGGGGTCCCAATTTGAGTGGAGGGTTGTATAGAGGGGATCACCATTGAAGTGTATAGGGTAGTTGTGTAAGAGGGGGCGGGTCCCATTGAAGTTATGGGTTGTGTAAGGTAGGGGGGGTCCCATTGAAGTGTATGGTGTGTTGTAAGAGGGGGGTCCCATTGAAGGTGTATGGTGTGTGTAAGAGTGGGTCCCCATTGATTACTGGTGTTGTGTAAGAGGGGGGTCCCATTTGAAGTGTTGGGGCTGGTAAAGAGGGGATCCCATGAAGTGTATGGTGTGTGTAAGAGGGGGGTCCCATTTGAACGTGAGTATGGTTGTGGTAAAAGAGGGATCCCATTGAAGTGTAGTGTGTGTGTAAGGGGGGGGGGTCCCATTGAAGTGTGATGGGTGAAGCAGGGCCCTAGTGTAATGTGGGAAGGTCCCATGGGAAGGTGGTAAAGGGTCCCAGAGTGATTTGGTGTAAGCATACGTGTATGGTGTGTGTAAGGTGTCCATGAAAGTGGGTAAGGGGGGGGGCCCATTGTAAGTGTATGTGTGTGTGGTGTAATAGGGGGGAGTCCAATTGAAAGTGTATGGTGTGGTAAGAGGGGGGTCCCCATTGGAGTTATGGTGTGTGTAAGAGGGGTCCCACATTGAAGTGTATGGTGTGGTGTAAGCGGGGGGGTCCCATTGAATGTATGGTGTGTGTAAGAGGGGTCCCTGTGATGGTGTGTAGAGTCAGTGTGTGTGTGTATAAGGGGGGGGTACCCATGAAGTGTATGGTGGTGTGTAAGGGTGGGTCCATTGAAGTGTATGGTTGTGGTAACGAGGGGGGGGTTCCTTGACAGTGTAGGTGTGTGGAAGAGGGGGGGTCCCGGAAGAGTGTATGGTGTGTGTACAGAGGGGGGTCCATTGAAGGTAATGGTGTGTGTAAAGGGGGTACAACATTGAAGTGAGGTATGGCTGGGGTGAAGAAGGGGTGTGAGTCCATGAAGTGTCTATGGTGGGTAAAGAGGGGGTCGGTCCCATGGCAAGTGATGGTGTGTTGAAGGGGGGTACCATTGAGTGTATGGTGTTGGTGTAAGAGGGGGGGGTCCAATTGACAGTGTATGGTGTGTAAGAGGGGGGTATTGGCTCCCAGGGCATTGGAAGGGTTGAGGGTGGGCGAAGGGTAAGGGAGGCTGATTGGAAGAGGGAGGGCTCGGCGTGGGTCCCATTCAAGTGTATGGTGGGTGTAAGAGGGGGTCCCATTGAGTTTATGTTGTGGGTGTAAGAGGGGGTCCCAGTGAAGTGGTATGGGATGGTGTAAGAGGGGGGCCGGTCCCATTGAAGTGTATGGTGTGTGTAGAGGAGGTCCCCTGAATGATGAATGGGACGTATGGTTGTGTGAAAGAGGGGGGGGGTCCCATGAAGTGAGGTGGTGTGTGAAGAGGGGGGCACTTCTTGGACCATAGGGTGGTAAGGGGAGTGAGGTCCAGTGAAGCTGTGGTGGTGAGAGGGGAGGGGGGGTAAGCGCCATTGAAAGTCGTATTAGGTAGTGTGTAAGGAGGTGGGGAGAGGGGGTTGGTCATGAGCTGTTATGGTGTGGTATAGAGGGGGGGTCAAATGAAGTGTATGGTGGTGGTAGAGGAGGGAGGGGTCCCATTGAAGTGTAATGGTGTGTGTAAGAGCGGAACCAGGAAGTGTACGTCAGTCGAAGTTAAAGTCATGGACTCTTGTGTGTAGTGTAAGAGGTAGGGGGGTCCATTGAAAGGGTCAATGAAGTGTATGTACGAGAGGGGGGCGATGAAAGTGTATGAGCTTGTGATGAAGGAGGGGGGGTCGGAAGAGGGTCCTTGAATTTATGGGTGTGAAGGCAGGGGAGGGGGTCTCCAGGGTGTACTAGGGTGACAGTGAAAGCGGGGGGGTGAGGGGAGCTTGGTCCCATTGAGGAAATGGGGGGAGAGGGGCTGTTCCATGTGAGTGTAGGTGGGTAGGCGCTGGACAGGGAAGTGGATGGGTTCCATGGTGAGCAGGGGGTCCTGTATGATGTGTTGGGTGTCCAGGAAGGAGGGGGGGGGGAAGTCGGCGGACACATTGAGCTAGGGTTGGTTGTGTGTCAAGGGGGTCCAGGGGGGTAGGAAAATATTGAGGGTAGGGGGGGTCCTTGAAGTGATGGCTTTGGTGTGTAAGAGGGGGGGTTCCCATTGAAGTGTTATGTGTGTGTAAATGGGGGGGGTCCCATTGACAGTGTATGGTGGTGTGTAAGAGGGGATCCCATTGAGTGTCATGTGTGTAGTTAGTAAGAGGGATCCCATTGAAGTGTATGGCCCCTGTGTGAAGAGGTGGGCAGGAAGGTAGGTGGGAGGGTGTCAAATTTGAAGTGGTAGTGTGTGTGGGGGGGTCATAAGGTAATGGTGTGTGTGCTGGGTCACCACTTGAAATGTATTATTGGTTGTGTTGTAAGCGGGGGGTCCCATTGAAGTGGTATGGTGTTGTGTAACGAGGGGGGGTCCATTGAAGTGTATTTGTGTGTGTAAGAGGGGGTCCATTGAAGGTGTATGGTGTGTGTAAGAGGGGGGGTCCATTGAAGTGTTATGGTGTGTGTGAAAGAGGGGGGGTCCCATTGAAGTGTATGAGTGTGTGTAAGAGGGGACTCATTGAAGTGTTATGGTGTGGTGAAGAGGGGGGGGTTCCCATTGAAGTGTATGGGTGGTAAGACGGGGGTGGCCCATTGAAGTGTCATGTGGTTGTTAAGAGGGGTCAATTGAAGTGTATGGTGTGTTTGTGTAGAGAGGGGGGCCAAATGAAGTGTAAAGAGCGAGTGGGGTGGAAGAGGGGGGTCCAGAGAGGCAGGTGGATGAGGGGGGTTGTGTCAGGGGGGTAAGAGGGGCGGGTGCGCCGGGTCCGCATTAGTGGATGGTGGTGTAAGAGGGGTGGGCCCATTGGAAGGGTATGGTGGTGTAAGAGGGGGGGGTCCATTAAACAGTGTATGGCTTGTGTGTAAGAGGGGGGGTGAGGGTCCCAGATTGAAGTGATGGTGTGTGTGTAAGAGGGGGTCTGCGTCCGTAATTGAAGTGTATGGGTTGTAAGAGGGGGTGGTCCATTGAAGTGTATGGTGTGTGTAAGAGGGGGGGGGTCCATTGAAGGTAGGTGTGATGTAGAGGGGGGTTCCATGTGAAGTGTTATGGTGTGTGTAAGAGGGGGGGGTCCATTGAAGTGTATGGTGTGTGTAAGAGGGGGGGGTCCTTGGAGTGTATGGTGTGTGTAAGAGGGGGGGTACCCATTGAAGTGTATGGGTGTGTTGTAAGAGGGGGGGTCCCATTGAAGTTATTGTGTGTATGTAAGGGGGGGGGGTCCCATTGAAGTGTATGGTGTGTGTAAGAGGGGGTCCCATTGATGAAGTGTATGGTTGTGTGTAAGAGGGGGGGTCCCATTGAAGTGTGTATGGTGTGGTGTGGTAAGAGGGTGGGTCCCATTGAAGTGTATAGGGTGGTTGTGTAAGAGGGGGTCCCATGAAGTGTATGGTTGTGTGAAGAGGGGGGAGGGGGGTCCCATTAAGTGTAGGGTGTGTGTAAGAGGGGGGGTGCCATGGAAGTGTATGGTGTGTGTAAGTGGGGTTCCATTGAAGTGTATGGTGTGTGTAAGAGGGGGGGGTCCCATTGAAGTGTATGGTGTGTGTAAGAGGGGGGGGCGGTTCCCATTGAAGTGTATGGTGTGTGTAAGAAGGGGGGGTCAGGTCCCATTGAAGTGTATGGTGTGTGTAAGAGGGGGGTCGGGTCCATTGAGTGGATGGTGTGGTAAGAGGGGGGGTCCCATTGAAGTGTATATGGTGTGTGTAGGAGGGGTCCCATTGAAGTGTATGGTGGGGTAAGAGGGGGGGTCCCATGGTAAGTGGATAGGGGAGGTTGTGTGTGTAAGAGGGGGGGGGGGGCAGAGGTGCCAGTACCCCCCTCCCCCCCACGCTGGATGGTGTGTGTAAGAGGGGGGTACCATGAAGTGTCTGGTGTGTGTAAGAGGGGGTGGTACCATTGAAGTGTATGGTGGTGTTAAAGAGGGGGGGTCCAATTGAAGTTGTATGGTCGCTGTGTAAGAGGGGGGGTCCCAGTGAAGGGTATGGTGTTGGGTAAGAGGGGTTGGTTCCATTGAACAGTGTATGCGTGTGTTGGTAGAGGGGGGGCCACAATTGAAGTGTCCTTGGGGGTTGTGTAAGACGGGGGGGTCACATTGAAGTGGATGGTCTGTGTGTAAGAGGGGGGGGGGTGGTTCCCATTGAAGTGTATGGTGTGTGTAAGAGGGGGGGGGTTCCCATGGGAAGTGTTATGCGTTGTGCTGGAAAGGGGGGGGGGTCCCATTTGAACGGTATGTGACTGCTTGTAAGCGGGGGGGGGTTCCCATGAAGTGTAGGTGTGTGAAATGAGGGGGGGGTCCACTGAAGTGTTATGGTGGGTGTAAGAGGGGTGGGGTCCCACCATGGGGGGGTCCTCCCATTGAAGTGTATGGTGTGTGTAAGAGGGGATCCCATTGAAGTGTATGGTGTGTGTAAGAGGGGGGGTCCCATTAAGAGTAGATTGTTAAGAATTTGTTCACACAAATTATCTGTGTTTTTTCTTTTTACGATGAACACACAATTGCTCAGAGTTATCCCTCAGTTTCGGAGTCTCTCCACTTACCGAGTCCCACATGTGTCATTTTACCAAATGGCCTGGATTTCGCAGGACTGCCAGCATGTAGCACCTGTCAGGATCAGTAGAAAGTAGATTTTGGGCCACTCTCTCCTTCCTGAGCTACTTTTGAGTGAGTTTCGTGGCACTTGTGGTGGCTGGGAGGTTGGCCAATGAAAAGAATTCAGTGATACAGTTATAGCAGTGACTTCACGCTGACCATTGTTACAGAAACCGAGTCATACTGTACATTACTGTAATCATTGGGTTATAACTTAAACACGTGACGTGTCTGTGTTTTGGAGCCACTGTTTGTCACCACTGATGTTGCGGTGCCAGATGATAATAGGGATTGTGTTTGCCTCTGTATCGCATGGCGGTTTGTGATCTTCTGGCATCTCTGCGTTATTTTGTGATGTAAGATAAATATACGCTGGCCACGCCCTGGTCCAGGGTGGCTGCTGTCACTGTGAACATGGTTAGCGGTTGGAAAAGTGTCCTTATTTGCCATGTTTAACCCTTGTTCTGCCAGAGGGACCAGCAAGCATTCCATGAAGCCCATTTCTTGCTATATATATATATTTTTTTAATTGTTTCTTGATATATTAAACCAGGAGTGGCCAACTCCAGTCCCCAAGGGCCACCGACAGGTCATGTTTTCAGGATATCCCTGCTTCAGCACAGGTGGCTCAGTCGAAGACTGCACCACCCCTGTGCTGAAGCAGGGATATCATGAAAACCTGCCCTGTCGGTGGCCCTTGGGGACTGGAGTTGGCCGCCCCTGTATTAAAACACACAGATGTTAGCTTACACGAAAACATGTAAATGACAGTTTTATTAATGGTCTTGAAAGGCTTCTGCGTTGGTGTATGCTGCGGTTCCAGGGCGCGAGGCGCTGCAGCGTCAGCTGCTGCTCTTCTGGCGACAGGGAGGATAGATTTATCAGAGACATCTGAATGGAATAAACCCCAGTGAGTTGGTGCTGGTGATGTGTATACCCGGAGTCTGACACACGCAGCCTAACAGACAATATAACTGCGGCTGCAAGTTTCCATTTGTCTCTCAGACGTGTGTAATATGCCGTGTCCTGGGCTTGGAGCCTCAACAATGGCACTTAATGGGATACGCACTTAGCTTAATTAGTGAGACATGCAGCAGCTGCCCTGCTGCAGAGCGCTGATCCAAACCACGCCAGTAGGGTGACCACTGGGAACAAAGTCAGGGGGACAGGCTGCCCCGGCGCTGTCTCATTCCACCGGCTTTCGCAGAACGCTTTGGAATAACCACTGAAATAAAGCAGGACTGGACCGATTGCCAGGAGAACTAGAGATGTGTGGTCAGTCGCCTCCCGGAAACATTCATGGGAACGTATGAATGATGGGCCCCATGAGCCCGTTCCCAGTGTAACTATGTACAGTATGTTCTACTTGCTCTTCATGTTCATTGTTGCTGCTCTTTGGCGTGTTCTCCACCACCTGCACCGCGAGCTTGTTCCGTGTAATGAGTGGAGAAGGCCTTTCTCCCGTCTCCCCTGCGCTGGGCCTCTTTCCTCTTCGGAAACTTACAGCTGAACCCGTTTGGAAGCTGCTGCTGCTGCTATAAACTGCTGCAATGTCAACACTGCGACGATTAACTCCTGAGCTATTGAGTTACAATTGTTTACCGGCCTACCAAGCCTCACCCTTCCCGGTGAGTGTGGCTCTATGTGGCACGGAGATAAGTGTATCA
>WSYH01009519.1:0-25776 GCA_036426205.1 Ascaphus truei | reverse complement strand
CTCTCTCCTCCATGTCTCTCCTCTCTCCCTGTCTCTCTCTTCTCCGTGTCTATCCTCTCCAGTTTTTTTGGTCTCTCTCTCCTACATGTGGCTCTCTCTCTCTCCATGTGTATCTCTCTCGTCACAGGTGTCTCTCTCTCTCCGTATCGTGTCTCTATCTCTCCGTGTATATCTCTCTCAGTTGTATCTCTCTCTCCGTGTCTCACTCTATCCGTGTCTCTCTCTATCTGTCCGTGTATCTATCTCTCTACATGGTTCTCTATCCGGTGTGTATCTCCTCCGTTTTGTCTCTCTAGTCTCTCTCTCTGTTGTCTCTATCTGTCGTCTCTCTCTCTCTCCGTCTCTCTCTCTCTCTGTGTCTCTCTCTCTCCGCGCGAGGAAACCGCTTCACAGCATATTGAATAGGGTCTCTCAGGGTCATTTACTGAAGTCTCCCAGGTGCAAAATCGGACCAAAACATGTGCAAAAAATGGCACCAGATTTTTAAAAGAAAACTAATAGTATTGAACGCAAAAGGATTATTTGCTGATAAATGTGGGGCCATTCTTTTGCACTAGTTTTGAGCCCATATGTATTACAGCTCCTTCTCTAATCATCTTCTATCCTCATCATCCACCCCCTTAAATGTCTACACTTCTGATTGTATTCGCCTCTCACTGTTTACCTCTTATTCTATTGTCATGTCCTCTTTTCACAATCTTCTCTCTTGATGTCTTCCTCTCAGTGGTCTTCTCTCTTATCCTTCTGTGTCTTCCCCTCTCTCGCTGTCTTCTCTCTCCTTCTTGCTGTCTTCCCTCTCACTAATCTTATATATCCTTATTGAATGTCTCCCCTCTCACATATTACATCTTGCGTCTTCTACATATCCCACTGTTTCTCCGTACTCCACAAATGTGCTTATCAATCTCCCACTGTCTTCTCCCTCTCCCAATCTGTCTTCTCCCTCTACACTGTCTTTCTCCATGCTCCCCACTTGTCTTTCCTACTCCAACGTCTTCCGTCTGTATACCTTCCCACTGTCTTATCCCTCTATCAACTGTCTTCTCCCTCTCTCACGTCTTATCACCTCTCCCTCTCTAAATGTCTTTCCCTTCTCTTCACGGTCTCTCCTCTCACTCTCTCACTGTCTTCTCCCTATACCTCTCTCACGGTCTTCTCCCTCTCTCACTGTCTATACCGACCCTATGATCAATGTCTTCTCCCTATCGCACTTGTCTCTCAATCTCCCTCTCCCTCTCTCACTGGTTTTCTCCCTCTCCCCACTGTCCTTCTCCCTCTCTCCACGTCTCTCCCTCTCCCTCTCTCACTGTCTTCTCCCTCTCCACTCCTTCTCCCTCTCTCCTTCTTGATGTCTCATATCCCATAACTGTCTGTCTTGGATTCCCTTCTCCCTAATCTCAAGCTAATTACTTTGAGACTTTTGTTAATACTCAATACCCGGACCCCTTTGTCAGTCATATCCCCGTCTTCTAGTTCTGTCTTTTAGGATGAAGTATTTTTTTTAAGTGAATTAATTCCATCGCAAATCGCCGATCAGCTTCCCTTCATTAAAGACTTTCAAGTCATTGTTTTCGGGAGGGGGTGAAGGCAGGCAACCGAGAGCGATGGTTGGGTTTCCCTTTCCCTAAACATTGTTTATGGAAGATGTGTCTAAACAGAGCCCGACTACTGTAGCAACTTAGCATGCAGTCCCCCAACACAATGACGCCTTCCCACTCACACTGAGCCTTCCCCACTCACACTGACCTTCCCCACTCACACTGAGCATTCCCCCACTCCAATACTGAGGCCTCCCAACACACACGAGGCCTTCCCCACACACACACTGAGGCGTCCACACACACTGCACGACTCCCCACTCACACTGACGCCTTCCCCACACACATGACGCCCTTCCCCACTCACACTGCCGCCTCCCCACTCACACTGACGCTTCACCACTCACACTGAGGCTTCCCCACACACATGAGGCTTACCAACCACACTGACGCCTTCCCCACACACACTGACGCCTTCCCCACTCACACTGAGGCCTTCACCACTCACAACTGACGCCTTTCCCCACACACACTGAGCTTTCCACACACACACTGACGCTTTACCCCACACACACTGACGCCTTCCCCACAAACATGACGCCTTCCCCACACACACTGACGCCCTTCCCCACTCACACTGAGGCCTTACAATCACAACTGAGGCCTTCCCCACCACACTGAGGCCTTCCCCACACACACTGACGACTTCCCCCACACACACTGACGCCTCCCACAACACATGACGCCTTTCACCACAACACTGAGGCCTTACACACACATGAGGCCCTTCCCCACTCACACTGAGGCCTTCCCACTCACACTGACGCCTTCCACACAACAACTGACGCTTTCCCCACTCACCGGACGCCTCCCACTCACACTGAGGCTTGCCCCACGCACACTGACGTGCCTTCCCCACACAAACTGAAGCCTCCCCACACACACTGACGCATTCCCCATCACAATGACGCGTTTCCCCACACACACTGAAGCCTTCCCCACACACAATGAGGCCTTCCCCACACACATGAGGCCTGTACCACACACACTGACGCCTTCCCCACAAACACTGACGCCTTCTCCACACACACTGACGCCTTCCCCACACACACTGACTCCCCCACTCACACTGATGCCTTCCCCACACACAATGACGCCTTCCCCAACACAAGGGACTCCCTTCCCCCACTCACATGATGCCTCCCCAAAAACACAACACAGACGCCTTCCCACACACACTGACGCCTTCTCCACACACACTGACTCCTCCCCACACACACTGACGCCTTCCCCACACACACACTGATGCCTTCCCCACACACACACTGACGCCTTCCCCACACACACTGACGCCTCCCCACACACACTGATGCCTCCCCACACCCACACACTGACGCCTTCCCCACACACACTGACGCTTCCCCCACACACTGACGCCTTCCCCCCACCCCCCCACTCAACTGCGCCTTCCCACACACACATTGACGCCTTCCCCACTCACACTGACGCCTTCCCCACACACACTGAGGCCTTCCCCACTCACACTGACGCTTTCCCCACTCACACGGACGCCTTCCACAACACAATGAGGCCTCCCCACTCACACTGACGCCTTCCCCACACACACTGACTCCTTCCCCACACACACTGACGCCTTCCCCACACACACGGAGGCTTCCCACACACACACTGCAGGGCTTCCCACACAACACTGAGCCTTCCCCCACACACACTGACGCTCTTCCACACTCACACTGCGCCTTCCCACACACATGACGCCTCCCCCACACACACAGGACTCCTTCCCACCAAAAAGATCCTTCCCACTAATACATGACGCCTCCCCACCCACACACTGACGCCTTCCCCCACACACTGACGCCTTCCCAACACACTGACAGCCTTCCCCTAACTCACACGGACGCCTTCCCACTCACAATGGACGCCTCCCCACTCACACGACGCCCTTCCCCACTCACACTGACGCCCTCCCACACACACATTGACGCTTCCCCCACACCACAGAATCCCTTCCCACTCAAACTATCGCCTTCCCCAAACACACTGACGCCTTCCCCACACAAATGACGCCTTCCCACACACAACTGACGCCTCCCCACTCAAACTGAACGCCTTCCCACACACACTGAACGCCTTCCCACTAACTGAGCCTCCCAAACACACATTGACGCCTTCCCACACACGGACCTTGGAAAAACATTACAACAGCATGGGCAGCAGCAGTTGCTCGCTCCCTCAACAAAACTCACTTTAGCATTTCAATAAAGGCCTCGTCCAGGTTGGCTATGGAGCGTCGGAAGGCGCGGCGCTCCACGTTGGCCGCGAAGATGAAATTTTTTTAAACACATGGCGGCAATGTGTGTGGGCTAAACTCCATAACAACAATGCCGCTCAAACGTACTAAACTCTTGGCGCTGATCCGTGAACCAACAACTCCATGTACCTTGTATTGTGTCTGCAAGTCCACCAACCACACCACTGATGGTCAGACAAACAAAAGCCTTTAGTGAGGCTTCACTCACATTCATAATAGGGTAACCCTACGTGACGTTCTGGGCCTCTAGATTGTAAAAAGCTCTGCGGGTCAGGTATGTTTGCCTCTACCATTTTCAAGCCGATGCACTATTTACAGTTTTGTTTAATCTTCTCTGTGACTGTAAACTCACAATGCAAAGCTCCTTAAACACAAATATACACATATATATATATACACATCCTGCACATTCATTCAATTAACGCTCACATTACTCTGTTCATAACTATTTAAGATATTTAGGCTTGTACCACTAATTAAGCTTCGTATTGCAACGGTATTGTTCTGCATATGGATCACACAAAACAGGAGGGTATGTAGCTGTTACTTTACCAACACATAGTACTGGGATTAATAATGTGTGTCCCTCAATTCAGAAATTTATCAAAACCAATTAAAACCAGCAACTCCTCCCCAAATATTTGATTGTTAAAAGGTACCTACAGTATAGTAGGGCCAGCTCTGTGCCCCCCAGCACAAGCCCCAGGCAGAACTTCCAGCCGCCGAGCCCTAAGGCAGGATTGTTGTTCCATGAGCTGTCAAAGCTCGTTGGTTGGATGCCGTTGTAGGAATGGTGTAGGGAATGGGTTGTACGGAATGGGTGGTAGCAGCTTTGTGGCTCGTGTAGTGAATGGGTGTAGGAAGATTCGGTGTAGGAATGGGTGTAGCACTTGGGATGCGTATAGAATGGGTGAGGAATGGTTTAGGAAGTTTTGGTAGCAGCTTGGGATGCGTGTAGGAATGGGTGTAGGAATGGGTGTAGGAGCTTGGGATGCGTGTAGGAATGGGTTAGGGAATGTGGTGTAGGAATGATTGTTTGTGTGTCAGCAGCTGGGATGCGTGTGGACAGGGGTGTAGAATGGTTGTAGATGGTTTTGTGTGTAGCAGCTGGGGATGCGTGTAGGAGGAATGTGTAGGAATGGGTGTAGTGAAGGGTTGTATGTTTGTAGCAGGGGATGCGTGTGTCTGTGGAATGGGTGTAGGAATGGTGTAGGCAATGGGTGTGTTTGTAGCAGTTGGGATGCGTGTAGGAATGGGTGTAGGAATGGTGTGTAGGAATGGGTGTAGGAATGGGTGTAGGAATGGGTGTAGGAATGGGTGTAGGAATGGGTGTAGGAATGGGTGTAGGAATGGGTGTTAGGACAATGGGTTGTAGTGAATGGTGTGTAGGAATGGGTGTTTTAGCAGTTTGGGATGCATGTAGAATGGGTTGTAAGGAATGGATGTAGCAGTCTTGGATAGCGTGTAGGAATGAGTGTAGTGAATGGGTTAGGAATGGGTGTAGCAGCTTGGGATGTCGCTGGTGAAGGGGTTGTAGGAATGGGTGTGTGTAGCACTGAGCGCTTGTAGGCAGTGGTAGGAATGGGATCGGTAGGAATGGTGTGGTAGGAATGGGTGTCGAATGGGTGTGGTGGGTTTAGCAGCTTGGATGCGGTGTAGGAATGGTAGCATGCGAAGTTGGTGTAGGAATGGGTTTAGGAATGGGGTGTAGCACTTGGGATTTGTGACTAGCGAAATGGAGGTGTAAGTAAGGGCGTTTGGGTTGTAGCACTTGGGATGCTGTGTAGGAATGGGTGTAGGAAGGGGTTGTAGCAGCTTGGATCGTGTAGGAAGCGGTGAATCTGCCCAAATAGTGTTTCCCGTATTTTCTCACATTTTCCCCCGAGTGGAGATGTCTCGTATTATAAATAAAATAAAAAATCACAATCCACAAACGCGAATCGTCCTATTTGATGATTGATCAGCTGAAATCCGGGACCAAAGGAACCGGACGACGCTGGCGATACAAATTTCGCCCCCACAAAAAATCAACCCGTCTGTAGATGGGAGGTGGTGTTATTATAGGTGGTAAGTCTGTAATAGGGTCTTCCATTAGTCCTGTTATTGCTTGTTGGGTAGGATGATTGGGATAAGGACCTTCTGTCTATCAGGGATTCACCATAACCTGGGGTGTGATGGGATGATTTATAGAGGATGTCTTTACATAAAATTTTATAGGTCAAGGACTGTCGGCATGCAAGAGAGGTTAACATATTCAGTTGCTTTATTTCTTGAGGAAAATGATTCTGATGAAACGATATATTATAATAATACATGTATTGATAGCTTGGATTTTACCCCAGGAAGACATGTTTTGGTGTTGGGTGATGCACATCGGGACTGTATAGCGGAGTCCTCCCACCTGGGAATCGGTCCACTAGCGCTGTATATTGGAGCTGAGGACAGTATGTTTACAGGACCTCGGTTACTCATCAACCGGTCCATGTGACCCGCAGCCGCCATTGACTTGACGCGGTCGTTCTCTTTTTTTCTACCGATTCGCAATAAGAACGTCACTTCAGATCACATTGCATAAAGGCTGAAGGGTCTTCGCACAGATATGACTCCGCAACAGTGCCACTGCCCATGTGGCACTAAAGAATTAATCATCAACTGTGTGGTCTTAATATACGCAGCATGATATCTCTCCCCACTGCGTGCTTAATGAATGGGGACACCACATTTTAACTGTGACACACAAATGCCAGTAAAAATGATGCAAAACTACTGACAGAGAGCGGACAGCAAACACCTTCTTTAACTTGGGAAAGATTCATTGGCACACTCATCCCAGAGAAATTAAACAGCGGGGCAGGAAGACTTCCAGTACAACACTTGGTTACGTCACGGACGCTCAGAAGAGATCCAGCAGTTAGAATACTAATAAAGATCTCAGGGAAAACGAACACACCATATTGTATAAAAATACCCCATTATGCGGACAATCCCTCACAACTTAGCACCCGAAAGGCAAGACATTATGCCAAAGTAAATACACAAAGCTAGCAAAAAGTCCGACTAGTAACCATGGGCCCAGAGAGTGAGAACACATAGAAAAGGGCCACATAATACAAACAATACAAACACATAAGGACTGGGACGGGGGACGGAGGAGGAGATGAGAGAAGTCGAAGGTGGCGTGGTGGTCGTAACGCGGACGCAGGAGTTGCTGTTAATTACTATACAACTATTCATTGAATTCACCTTTGATTTGTTGTACAGGTTCTAGGAAGGAATTGTATTGCAGATAATGTTAAATTGAAACAATGCTCTGACCAACGTTTAAGTTTAGCTTATATTTAATCAAGAGACGAAAGTCATATAAACCTGGAATGGAAAAACCTGTTATGACCAAGAAATGTTGACCATTTATGATCTTAACAAATGCTGACCTGTATAGTAATTTGCACGCTTTCAATAAAAAAAATTACTATACAAAACAAATTATGCAAGCAAAAATAACCCATTAATCTCCATTTTGCAACTATGACCTTCTAAAACTTGAGCAATAACCTATGGCCCCATATAGGGTTAAAGATGTCCAGTAGTGAACTGGACTGTCCTGTATTTGGACACTCTGTCCAGTAAAATATTAGAGGTAATACTGATACGCATGTGTCCGTTATTACCCGTCCCTGGACATGTATGTGTCCGGTATTACTCCCTTGACATGTTGGTGCGTATTACCTCTAGTGACCTGACCGCGCTCGGGGGGGGGGGGGAGGGGAGGAGTTTCCCTGAGCGGGGAGAGAGTAGGACTGTGCTAGGGACTGGGCAAGCTTCCTCCTCATCTGATTGGCTGCTGCCAGTAATGCAGAGACAAATAGGGGGAGGTGTCAGGAGCCTAAGGGAAGGGCCAAGGAGAGGAGGAAACTGCATGGATTGGACGAGCGAGAGCAGCAGAGCGGAGGAGAGTGTGCGTGTCTCGAGCGGTATGTGTCCAAGATGTGCCATTGTGCTCTCTCCTCACCGGTATTTTTGAGGAGAACCACCGGCAACCCTAGCCCCTACGGAATGTTATAGAGCCGTTTAGCCCTTTCCCCTTCCTAAGGAAGATTTAAGTTCCATTCATTTGGTACGAGCTGAAATCTTCCTGGGCAAGGGGTAAGGCAAAGCCCAAAGCAACAGTAACTAGACACGTGTATAATTGCATGTTCTGGCAAACAGTGGCAGCGGCGAGTTAAAATATGGAGCGATAATAAACACTAATAACTTTAAAGGTTCCTTAAGCATACTTGTGCCTTTTATTGCAATAAAAAACGTTTCCCTCGGCTGAAATAGGATTCGCAGCCTCGGTACAAGGCAAGTGTATGCTATTATATTACTTTCTGTGTTTTAATATACTCAAAAATTAATGAGACTAGACGTTTAAAAGGATCTAGGAATCACCTTTTAATTTAAGTAACCAGGGGAAGGGAGATTTCTGCAGAGGCGTATTTCGCAACTCATAACTCCATGCCGCAATAGAATATCTTCAGCATTCATTAGAACCGAGCTCCTGTACACATTATCTTCTCGCGGACCAATCTGCCAGCTTCCACGGACAATTCCCAGGTGTCAGAGCTCTGAATGCAAGGAACCACTCTCAGCTGTCCCGATGTGCCCCTTCCCATAACGGGAACAATTGTTTTAAGACCATAATGTCTGTCCTCTCACACCCCTAATGAATTTAATGTTGTGGAAGAAACCCCTCTTACAAGAAAAGCCCCTCCGTGAGATCATTTTCTCATAGCCGTAACTTCAGCTTCCTGGGGTTGAATGAAATGCAGATAGTCTTATTAAGTAGTATTCTTATCTCCCCGATGCCCGTATCGCCTCCTCCATATGGAAGGCCTGGTATAATAACACCCCACTCACAAGGCATCACCCCACAAACCTTCACATGCTGTTCCTCCGGGATAAGTCCATGCTATAAATACACTATGTATTATTACATATGTGTCACTTTTAAAATCATTCACATAATAAATGTCCCTAGAAATAAAGCGCTGATAATGTTCACCCTTGCATGCCAACATGGCTTTACCTTTAAATACTTCTTAAAAGGACATTCCTCTATAAACAGAGCCCCATCACACCCCAACATGGGGGAACCCCGGCTCATCAGGCCCAAAAATCACCACCCAACATGGGGGAAATCCCGGACTCATCAGCCCATAACACACAAATGGGGGAGTCCCGGCTCATCAGCCATCACACAACCCCAACGTGGGGGAACCCCGGCTCATCACCCATCACACCCCAACATGGGGGAATCACGGCTTCATCAGCCCATCACACCCCACATGGGGAGTACCCGGTTCATCAGCCATCACACCCCAAAACTAGAGGATCCCGGCTCAATCAGCCCATCACACCCCAACATGGGGATCCCGTTCAGCCATCACCACCCCAACATGGGGGAGTCCCGGTTCATCCCCCATCACACCCCAACATGGGGGAATCCCGTTTCATCAGCCCATCACACCCCAAAATGGGGGAACCCCGGTTAAATAAATTCCTTATCGCATCATCAATTCCCATAAGCAATAACATGGATCAAATTAAGGAGTCCCTATTACAGGATCACCACCATTAACAAAATCACCACCCATCCAACTTGCTTACACTAAGGAATAATCCCTATGATAAGAGTGACCCCAATAATTCTCATCATAACTACTTTGCTGCCAAGGAGCCTGTAACCTATTGATTCCATATGGAATCAATCCAAGTTTACAGTATAAGGGACACGGAATGGAACCCTTCATCACAGCCACTCCGCTGCTGCCTTCACCACAGAACAGCCAGCGGCGGCGGCAAAAGGTGCAAGATGCTAAGAATGTCCCCTCACGTCCCCAAGATGCGACAACACACCTTAGAGTGGTATCGTCCCTGTGTAGATTCAGTGTCCCCCTACGTGTCCCTCCTGCCCTTCTCTCCACGTGGGCAGCCCTGGTATATATTTGGAATATTTTTGAGAGCGGTGTGTGTGTTGCCTTATGTATGTGAGCGGAGACTCCGGATGCTGTGCTAGACACGGCAGTTGCTAGGAGGACCAAGTGCGTACGTGTCATGATGTATACATAAAACCCGGCCAAACATTACTCCCCCTGTGCCGCCAGCCACAGACATATCATCTGAGGGCAACAACAGGAGGAGACATGTAGCAAACATCTGTACATGCGTGTGTCACGGATGCCAGTACTTTGGTACACCTTTTATATTTGTACGGGATCATAAATTAGGCAAAACAAGGTAGTAGAAACAAATGTAGTTTATTTCGGTAAACCCACGTACAACAAGAGAATTACCAATAGACAGATAAAATACACTTACTGGAGTCTGGGGGGGGGGGGGGAATCTAGGCTTTCATATGTGCAGGCGCTGTGCTTGATGAGCTTACCCTGACGGGATATACCCCCGGTTTTCCTGTCCTCCTTTTCGGCTTCAATTCCAGCTGAGGGACGACTACGTTCGATTTTAGAACTTGGCGCAAAAGACGGGACTTAGTCCCTGTGAGACAGACTTTCAACGCTCCAAACGAAGCGCCGTTGCTCTACTATTTGAAACAGAGCCACTTTGAAAAGCCCTCCTTAGCTTCAATCGACACAAGTCACTGGAAGGTCTGGTTCTCTGCCTCGGCCATCACCTTACATACTCTCCGCTAAGCTATCTAGCATGGAGGGTAGGAGGAGCGACTGAAGTGTGGGAACCCTATCCCACTAGCCAATAGAAACGGGCTCATCTCCTGTGCTGACGTCAGAGGAGAGGTGTGCCAAGAACCGCTCAGGATGCCCCATGGGGCGACATATGAATGACCAATGGGACAACGCGTTGACATTTCTGCCGCTTCCCCCAGTCAAACCATGACCACCTACAGGCAGGCTCCACTGTCTGGCAGACCAGAGGTCCTCCCGCAGGGGTCCTTTTCTCCAGACTCAGTACTCCATCTGCCCCATCCACTTAGCACCACAACACCTCTCAACATCCCGTCTCCTCTTTGAACATCGTACTCTATGCAGACCTGCTGGCACCTTAATCGATGCCGGGCTGGCTGCTGAGCCTTATAATAATGTATAAAACCATAAAACATTTTAATACATGGCAACTTTGGGGAGACTGGTGACTGTAGGGGACATAGGACTGAGATATTGGGGCTCGAAAACCAGGAGTCTGGGGATACTGGGCAGCCCTGGTGTAATTCCACCCACGTACCGTCAAATCATCCTGCTCACCGGCTTAGAAATTAAGGTACTGTACCGGTAGCTCCGCCCCGAACTCCTGCAAACAAAAAATACAGCAATTGTATTCTTACCCAAATATCTCACCTAAAACTTACAACCCAGCAAGTTTCATGATCTTGGGCAAAGGGAACATAAAAAGTGGAAAAGCAGGGGTCCCTTTAACTTTTCATTGCAATGATACCCTGGCCCCTGGCTTATGGTTCTGTGTGGTTGCCAGGTGACCTGGTTTCAGGGTAACCAGCGGGCTTAACCTTTATTATATAGTTTGGTCACCCCCTTCCCGTCACACCTCCCCCCTCAAGATAAGCCTCTGGGGCAACCATCTCATTCCGTGTTTCCGCAAACCTAGAAGCTACTTTGGTCACTGGGATGTTCTGTCAGAGAGTCCATCAGCATTGAATGCTCACTGCCCTGTTTGTGCTGAATGTAAAAATCAAACTCCTGCAGGCAGGCTACAGCGAAGCAACTTCTCGTTCTCCCCCGCACCCTCTGTAGCCAACTCAGGGGATTGTGATCTGATGACAGTAAAGTAAAAAGGCATTCGACACCATCTGAGCTTTGAGGTGCCAGTAGTCCACACAAGGTGGCCCTGTCCTTCTTAGGTACCAGGACTACCGGTGAAGCCCAAGGACTCTGAGACGGTACAATTACCATAGGGCCAGCATCTCTCTACCCCTCCATGCTCCTCTTCAACCTCCACTGATACCTGATAGGCATTCTTATGCAGAGTCTCTGATCCCCGTATGGCTGGTGATCAGTAATATGGTCCTGCCCGGCTTATACCGTGAACAGGACCTTGTACTGCTCTAACATGGCTCATGCCTGCACCCGCTGGGGTGCCTTGAGCTGGGGACCTATCTCTATCTGCTCTACAGTCCCCCCCTTCCTTGCCTACCCTAGAAGATCGGACAGATCTTGGCTCACCAGTCCCCCATCGGTGGGCTACAGACAGCCAGCACTTATGGCTCGCTCGTAAATTACGCTTTTAGCATATTTATACTGTATTCCTATGTCTACCTGTCTCCTCATCTAACTGCACAACATAGTTGAACTCGTTCATATGCCGAAGTACCAAATACGGGCCAGCCCAGGCAGCATGAGTTTGTTCTGCCGAGTGGGTGTCAGAACAAGCACTTGCTGCCAGGGATGAACTCTCTGCTACGGGCATGTTTGTTATACCAATGCTTTTGCTTGGTCTGAGCATCCTTCAGGTTAGCCTGTGCCAACACCCGACTTTTCTAACCGGTCTCTGAGCTGTACTGTAGCACAGAAGCATCGTACTGTATCTGTAGTGTCCCCTTCCCATCCCTCCGGAACAGGTCAAGCTGTCCCCGGACCCTGCGACCAATATAGCAGCTCAAAAGGTGAGAACCGGTGGACTTTTGCGGTACCGCTCGGTATGCAAACAGCAAATGCTTGTAAATGTGCCTCCAGTCTACCTTTTCAGCTACCACAGAAGCTTGCAGCATCTGCTTCAGGGTGCCATTGAACTGCTCACATAGTCTGTTTGCCTGGGGGTGGTAAGGGTCATATGGAGGGCTGTCACCTCGCACATAGCCCAGAGACACTGGAGCAATTCAGACATGAATTGCAACCCCTTAATCATCAGAATCTCACCAGGAACCCTATTCTAGTTAAATCCCAATCAGAGTTCTGCCACTTTTCAGCCTCAATGATGATGAAAGTGCAACAGCACCAGGGTACCTGGTTGCAAAATCAACCACGTTGAGGATGTAGCGCTTCCCTATCCAGCCAGGGACCAGAAGGGGTCCCACTATGTCAACCGCTACCCTCGGAAAGGTTCACTGATCCACGGTGGCGGCTTCAGGGACCTTCACACGGTTACCGAATTTCCTACTCCACCGACATCACAGGAGCAGCAAAAATCTGCCACTGCTGTGGATGCCCCCAGCCAGTAGAATTGCTGCAATAGCTGGCTTCTAGTGCAGGTGACCACCTGATGTCCCACTAGTGGGATGGAATCGGCTACCTGCAGTAACTGCTGCCTATACTCCCTGGGTACCACTAGCTTTTCTCCGTCATCCTTCTCTCCAGGCATACTCATTCTCCTACTGCCAGTCGTCTCCCCCTCTCCATGACCCTTGTACCCCACCCAACCCCTCTGTCGATGTCGACCGGCACTCTCATACGAGTCCACAGTGCAGGAAACATCGACCCACTTCAGAGCCAGATCGCCCGCCGAAGTCCCATGCCCTCTAAGCTGGGATCGACCGCATTGTTCTCTGAACCGGGACCCAGCTCCGGCACTATCTAGTCACTAGTCATGGGATGGGATACAGGTAAGTTGGAAGGGATGTAGGACACAGTACAGACTCAGTCTGACTTACCTGCCCGTCTCACGGGACCAGATTCGTGGTCCAAATGCAGGGGATGGTGATTTTCCTTAGCAGGTACCAAAGGCTCCCCTGCCTGGGCAAGTGCCCGACTTTGGCTCCTTGTGATATCACACCCTGGTCAAGACACCCACATCTTTCACTTCTCGACCGGCACCCCGTCGGGAAACACCGGCGACCTGGATTGACCTAGGTCACCCGTCTGGCATAGTGACACTGCATCCGGTTCCTGGAGAGTCCCTGGGCCGACCATATCAGGTCACCAAAGTAATGGGGCACCGGAGTCGATCAGGCCACTGCTGGTGATCTCCGATGGTCACTGGACCAAATGCTTCCTCCGGACATCGTTGACCTGCCACCCGACTGGTGCAAATGATGCCTGTCTGCTCCTCTGCTGCTGCTGACTGAAGATGGCGTAGGGACCGCCGCCTGGGTTCCCAGCTGTACCTGGTGGACGACTGCTTGCTGCTGGGGAACATTGCCCTAGAGGGGGGGATGTTGGAATGGTGCAGATTGGGACAATCTGACTTCAGAAGCCCTGTCCGATGGCACTGATAGCTCCGCCGCTCATTCACAAATTCCGTGGACTTGGCTGCATTTCTCCGGCAGGAGTTTGGGTTTCCAGGTTGGTGTGGGGTGAGAAGCCTCAGCCACCTTGCGCACCCGGGTTGTGGCAACCCATGTAGGAGCAGGTGCCCGCTGGCAAACTTTTGTCAACCAACCCATTATGACCTCAGGCAGACACTTCTGCAAAAACTGACTCCCAGAATACGCGGTCCAGCAGCCCCAGTATTTAGGTGCACTGCACTCCTTCTATCCACCGGGTACCGTGCTGGGCTTAGCAGGGCTACGAATTCCAAGTGAGTGTCCCGGCCGTTTTCTTCCCCGGATCGGAACTGTCCCTGGTAAGCCTCTGGATTGAGGGCATACTGTTCAGTCAAATCGCCTTTACATGGTTATAATCTTGACTTCCACTGGGGATTCCCTGAAAAGCCTTCAGGGCTCTCCCGGCAGCAGGGGTGACAAGTGCAGGACCTGTTCCCGGCTTTGACACAGAATTTGCCGACATTCTGCCGCTACCCGCAGTCAAAACATTGCCATATCTACTGGCAGGCCCACTAAGTTCTGGCAGACCAAAGGATCCTCCCACAGGGGGTCTCTGTTTTCTGGACTTAGTACTCCGCCCTACCCATCCACTTAGCACCCCCGACCACCTCTCAACATCCGTCACCTCTTTGACTACGGACTCTATGCAGACTTGCTGGCACCTTAAGCAGATGCCTGGGCTGGCTGCATAGAGCCTTATAATAAATGTATAAACACAAAACATATTTTATTACATGGGGGTCCTTGGAGAGACTCATGACTGTAAGGGACTAGGACTGAAATATCGGGGCTCGAAGCCAGGAGTCTGGGGACATGGGCAGCCCCGGTGTAATTCCACCAGCGTACCGGCAAATCATGCCGCTCGCCGGTGAATTAAGTACAGTAACTACCGGTAGCTCCGGCCCCCGAACTCCTGCAAACAAATAATTGTATTCTTACCCCAATATCCCACCTAAAACTTAACAACAGCAAGTTTCATGAGTCTGAGGCAAAGGAACATGGAAAGTGGAAAAGCAGGGGTCACTAACTTTTCATGAATGATACCTGGCCCCTGGCTTATGGTGTAGTGTGGCTGCCAGGGACCCCACGGTTTCAGGGGTAATCAGCGGGCTTAACCTTTTATTATATAGCTTGGTCACCCCTTACCGTACACACCTCCCCCCTCAAAATGAAGCTTCTGGGTCACTGGGAAACTTTATTATATAGCCTGGTCACCCCTTACCATCACAGCGTGATCACCCCATTATGAGCGGACAACACGGGCTGTGAACAGACCATACAGGGGACCCACTTCAACCGTAAACCCTGGGAGAAAGAACCCCTGAACCAAAGAGCCAGCAGTCCAGAGGCACAGTTATAGAGACAGTGGGAGTAATGAAGATGCAGGTACCGGGTGGCAAGTGTACTCATTATAAGCCAGATCTACTAAGCAGTCTTCTGCAAGGAGACACCTTTCAGAGCTTGAACACACCCTACAGCCCGCTCTGAAGTCAATAGGCTGTAGATCTCTTCCAGCGCTTGAAGCAGTCCCATAGCATGTCGTTTCCTAGTAAATATGGGCCTATACCTTCCAGAAACTTAAGTACTCAATTGAAAAAAGCGGAATATCGGGATGGGATTCTTGCTCAGTCCTGATGCACAGTGAGTGCCAAAGATAAAAAAACACCTTGAAGCATCAATAAGGGGGGAACACTCTCTTAATTTTAACTGTATAACCCCAATGTGTTTGTAGGACAATTGATTTCTTGATTGAACGACACACTGCAAAACAGCAAGAGATCTCACAGCTGTATGGAGTACAGAGGCCACAGAGTATGTGAGATGGAAAAAGATCGTTGTGTTGGCCAGAGGAGACAGGTAGGACCCGCTGCACGCGCCCGCACAGGCGTCTTGCCTAACCCAGCCAGAGTTAACATCATAGACTCCAATGTGAACCTACGTCTATGAGAAAGTTCCTGTTAAATGTTATCCTCTAACGATATCTCAATTCAAGCCACCTATGTCACCCATCCTATATAAATACATGTCACATACACTGTCTGGAGTGAGTGCTTTGGATGGGCTGTCTTTGGATTGGAGGATTCCGTTTTAAATACAAGTGTAAGGTACTTTTGACCATCACTTTATCTCTGTGTCCTAGGCACCAACATTAGAAGGTATGCACATGTACAAAGCTATGTACACTGCGGCACTAATCAGAAAGGTCAGATTGTGTCCTTGAAGTCCCACAATAGAGAGTCCATACAATAAGAATAATCCTTTATAATTAGTGGGAGAAATCCATGCTATAGAAAAACCAGCTCTTCAACATGCATGCATTAATACGTTGTATTTTCAGCAAATAACAATATTTTGTCATGTATAGCACGAACATGTTGCAGCACTGTAAAGAGAATTTTACATGGCAGCAAGTCCTTGCCCCAAAGAACTTACAATCTAATTTTAGGTGAGGGAAGCACTGGGAAATAATGTGACTTGACCACAGTCACAAGGAATCGGATAGTGGTTTCAAACTGGGTGCATTGACACGAATGGCAGTGACATCTACATTACTAAGCTGCTCTTCAGCTCATGCTCAACCAGGGATATAGCACATACTCATGTGACCATTGTCATTCACGCACCACACACACAGCCACCTCCAGGTAAAGACCCTGGTTACCATTTCAGTAGTACAGTAGGTACATGAAGGAATAAGGGATCACTAATCCAAGGAGCTGACAATGAGGGACAGGAGCACACTACAGGGGGGACATATGCACAGAGATGGAGATGACACAGAGTCAGAGGATGGGATCCCTTGAACAAGGTCTTTTTGGTGGTTAGTAAACGCATCAGGAGGTGAGAGGTGTATATCAAGGACAAGGGTTAAATGCCTCCCCATCCGCACTGCAGTGCAAGTGTTTTGGGTCATGTAACACAGGATGATTAGGAGAATAAGCCCATCAGAGGCTTGTCAAGATAAAGGGAGAGCGAGGAAGGACAAGAAGAAAGATAAGCAAAGGAGAGACAGGAGAGAAAGGGGGGGGAGAATGGAAAAGCGGGGATGCAGAGAAGAGAAGGAGAGAAGGAAGGAAGGGTGAGAGAGAGGGGAAGAGAGCGAAAGGGGGGGGGGACAGAGAGGGAAGATACAAAAAGAAAGAGGAGAGAGAAGCAGAAACACACGGGTATAATAGAAAACGCAAAGAAGAGAATCATAAAAAAGAAGCAAGAGATAGAAAAAGAGGAGGGGTGGAGAGAAGCTATTACTAAAAAATCATATTAAACCGCTTCTATAAAACCTAGAAGACTTCTCTCTCCGATTTGCTTTAGACTTTATAGAGCATGCAGATCATAGAGACCCATTCTTACACCAACGGTAGATAGCAAGTCAAATGCTCTGCACTTATTCCTAGGGTGCACAGCGGATAGTTGGCACCTGCGATGCTCTGCAGGGCTCCGCACAGGCAGGAATGTGAAGATACGCTCTGCAAGGTCAACCTCCAGTAACTGGGAAGGTGTCACCCAATCATCAGCAGGTTTCTTATCAGGGAGTTTAGGCACATATCTCCGAGACTCCTGTTAACACTTTCACTGCCAAGTGCCTGCAATGTTGGCAGGCCCCTACCATAGAGATGGGGCACTGCTCTGCACTGAAGGCGTTGAGCTGCAGGAAAGGGGCTCTGCAGGTCTCTCTGTTGGGTTAGACACACCGAGTCGAGAGGCCCATGGAGTTTCTCTACAGAAAATTGGTTAGGGCCTTTAACTAAGGAGGTGCATATACAGGGAAACAATAGCACAAGACCTTCCCATTTGTCTGGAAAGGCAAAGAATCTGATAAGGGAAGAGATAACATTAGACCGGCTGTACAATTTCTCGGTTGGTTTCTCCTGCCCGTGCCATAATGTACTGATAGCATATAGGGATTAAGAAACTGCCCCAAACCGTATCACAGCACGGAGGTTAAGTGATATACAGGGATGAGGGCCATTATTTTACTGTCCCTGCAAATCGATTACACAGTCGAATTCATTTGCTCTGGACTAGAATACAGATGCGGCAACCTCTAGGAAGGACATTAAATGAGGCAATTACAAGTATTGAGCTTAGCACCTCTAGGGCTGGACAGCTCAGTGAATACAGTAGGTGAATGATGCTTAGCTGGGTTGGAATAGATGCAGTTTGAATAGATACAGAGAATAAATACAGGAGGCAGTGTTTGGCACCTCTAGGACTGGACAATGCAGGATGCAAGTACAGACATCGGAACGGTCAGGGCAAGGAGGGTAGGTCACCATCTATTATCACAAGGACTGCGACCTTGAATGGACAGAATGAGAGGCACAAGCAGCTTCTTGGGACTGTGTAAGGCTGCGGCCAGTCAGGGAGCGGGGCGCTGGCGCTCGTGTGCGTGCGCCGACTCGGTGCCGGGCGATTTAGCTGGCTAGTGCGCGCGTGGGGTCATGTCGGCGGGGGTTCGCCAAGAGGTCACGGAGCTGGTTCGCCTCATTGGCGAACCGGCTCACGTGACGCGCAAGACGAGTGGAGATTCACAATTTGCTGCTTGGTAAGCGCCGCGCATGCTCAGGCGCTCGCTCACGCTGGCCACACACACTGCCGCAATGTGTTTCATCGGGCCAGCGTGAGCGCGTCCGCTCAGTGTCACCCTGGACAACGGCCTAAGTTTTAGATACAGACCGGTCTCCGTTTAGATAATTACAGTGGGTATAGGTTTTTTTTGGAAGGTGCAGGCAGTTGAAGAGCGGCCGGGATCCCACTTCTGACACCTGGAATACTTGAGCTGGATATATCTTCGGTTGTGGCACAATTCTAATAAAGTCCTACAGAAGATATTTCAGCATAATAAACTGTTTATTTGCAACCTACAAAGAAACAGTTTGTTCTGCTAAAAGTCTTGTGTAGACTTAATTAGAATAGTGCGACAACCAGACTATACCATTCAGCAGACAGGTACGGTGTGGGTGTATAGTACTGCCCCCACTATATGTAAATGTTACACATTGATGCAAATAGACACAGGTACTGTGTGTGTGCTGAGAAAAGGGCACTCATATGCCCGTGAGTGAATAATACTATATCTGATTATACCCACATATGCCCGTGTTGAGTGAATAATACTATATCTGATTATACCCACATATGCCCGTGTGAGTGAATAATACTATATCTGATTATACTCACATATGCCCGTGTGAGTGAATAATACTATATCTGATTATACCCACATATGCCCGTGTGAGTGAATAATACTATATCTGATTATACCACATATGCCCGTGTGAGTGATAAATACTATATCTGATTATACCCACATATGCCCGTGTGAGTGAATAATACTATATCTGATTATACCCATATTCCCATCAGTCACTATTACCTGTTGTCTGGACAACTCCTGCTACTCTTACTCCTTTTTTGAGGCACCATTGAAGAGACGCACCGCGGGGATATCCTAGAAGATCGCAGGCACTGTCTACAAGGGCACCCACACTGACCTGTGTACCGCAGAAGAAAACCTGACGATTGTGAGTCGCGAGTACAGCAGTGACGATTTCAGAGATATCCACACTCTGCCACAGATGTGATTGTCACTCACTTCGGCCGTGTGAGTGTTTTATATATATTTTATTCAATGATTATTTAAACATCCCATCTCAAAGCTTACCTTGTTAAGATGACGTACCAATATTAGACATCTAATACACTTTTCTCATTAATATATTCTTTTTTCATGTGCGCTCGCTGCTATCTTGTGTACAGGTACTGTGTGTATGTGCTGCCCCCACTATATGTAAATTACACATCGATGCAAATCAGACAGGTACTGTGTGTATATGTGCTGTCCCCACTATATGTAAATATTACACATCGATGCAAATCAGACAGGTACTGTGTGTATATGTACTGTCCCCACTATATGTAAATATACACACGATGCAATCACACAGGTACTGTGTGTATATGTGCTGTCCCCACTATATGTAAATATTACACATCGATGCAAATCAGACAGGTACTGGTGTATATGTACTGCCCCCACTATATGTACATATTTACACATCGATGCAAATAACAGGTACTGTGTGTATATGTACTGCCCCACTATATGTAAATTAACACATCGATGCAAATCAGACAGTACTGTGTGTAATGTACTGTCCCCACTATATGTAAATATTACACATCGATGCAAATCACACAGGTACTGTGTGTATATGTGCTGTCCCCACTATATGTAAATATTACACATCGATGCAAATCAGACAGGTACTGTGTGTATATGTACTGCCCCCACTATATGTAATATTACACATCGATGCAAATCAGACAGGTACTGAGTGTATATGTACTGTCCCCACTATATGTAAATATTACAATCCCATGCAAAATGAAAGGTACTGTGTGTATATGTACTGTCCCCACTATATGTAAATATTACACATCGATGCAAATCACACAGTACTGTGGTAGTGTACTGTCCCCACTATATGTAAATATTACACATCGATGCAAATCACCAGGTACTGTGTGTATATTACTGTCCCCACTATATGTAATATTACACATCGATGCAAATCACACAGGTACTGTGTGTATATGTACTGTCCCCACTAATGTAAATATTACACATCGATGCAAATCACACACAGGTACTTGTGTATGTACGCTCCCCACATATGTAAATATTACACATCGATGCAAATCAGACAGTACTGTGTGTTATGTACGCACCCCCATATGTGTAAATATTACACATCGATGCAAATCAGACAGGTACGTGTGTATATGTGCCTGTCCCCCATATGTAAATATTACACATCGATGCAAATCAGACAGTTACTGGTGTATATGTACTGTCCCCACTATATGTAAATATAACATCGATACAATCAGAAAGGTACTGTGTGTATATGTACTGTCCCCACTATATGTAATTAACACACGATTGCAAATCGACAGGTACTGTGTGTATATGTACTGTCCCCACTATAGTTAATATTACACATCGATGCAAATCAGACAGGTACTGTGTGTGTATATGTACTGTCCCCACTATATGTAAATATTACACATCGATGCAAATCAGACAGGTACTGTGTGTATATGTACTGTCCCCACTATATGTAAATATTACACATCGATGCAAATCAGACAGGTGGAGAGGTTTGAGTTGAATGTTTACTGCTCTGGAAAGATTTTTGCCTTTATGGTATATGTACTGCACCATACACAGTATGAAGAACCTTACCAAGGAGAGCAGAGTGCTAGAGAAGGAGGAGGGGTAGATAGTGGATAAAACATTTGCCAGCAATGGCAGAGCGTAATATGCGAACGTTTATAGACCGGGAAACAGGTACAGGGAAATAACATTGCTTTAGCGGGTTGGATGGAAAAAGAGGGGACTGCAATCAATGGTCCCTCACATAACACAGGTTTTAGCCTGATATAAAATCATTCCTATTCTACATCAGGGCGGCCAACTCCAATCCTCAAGGGCCACCAACAGGTCAGGTTTTCAGGATATCCCTGCTTCAGCACAAGTGGCTCAGTCGCTCAGTCTTTGACTGAGCCATTGATTGAGCCACCTGCACTGAAGCAGGGATATCCTGAAAACCTGGCCTGTTGGTGGCCCTTGAGGACTGGAGTTGGCCACTCCTGTTCTCATTCTGTGCAGTGCTGGACAGCTCCTGCCAAGAGACCTTGCAGTTAAATGTATGATGACTGTGGCACCGGGAGATAACGTGAATTACATATGGTCACAAGAATTGCTGACACATGAACTTCAATTGTGTTAAATGTCAATAGATTGTAAGTTCCTTGAATCAGGGACCTTGTCGCCCCCTGTGTGATTATATGTTACATTTGTAATAAATATGACATTGTTATGCAATTGTCTTCCCCCCTCCCCCCCCCCATTGTACTGAGATACAGAATAACTGGCTGTGTGTAACATCTTAAGTGTCACATATAAAGTGTCTGTGGAGTTAATATTGGAGTTACAATTGGAGGTGGAGACTACAAGATCTGGACTCTGCACTTCAACAACAACAACAACTTTGCAACTGTGAGAGCGTCACTTTCTAAATGCTGTGATAATGTGTACTCTTCCTATCCTCCAATACCTGGGCAGTCTCTCCTCCTGTCTCTCATTATACTCTCCCTATTTACTGTTTCCTCACTCCTTTGTGAGCGTTTCTGTTCTCTCCAACTTCCCCACGCTCCTCCTTCTATCCACATTTCTTCATCTCTCCTCCCCTCCACCTAGGCCTGTGCCCATACACTGCACCATTATTTATACACCTCTTTCCCAACAACTTCTTTACCCCTCAACAAAAAGTACCCCCACAAATCCTAATCCTGGACTCAGCCATATGCACCCCTGCTCTCACCCACGCTTCCCTGCCATCTCTTCCCCTGTTAATGGTGTTAACCTATCTAATTTAATACTGACTAACCTTAAAACCCGCCTCACAAATGAAGCATCCAAACGGCCTGCACTCATGGCTATTGTCCCACCTCCACCTTCACTCCACCCATTGTGACCAAGCACAGCCATCTACAGCACTTATTCCCTCACCTGCTGTCTCTGTAAATCTCCCATCATACCACTTAGATTGTAAGCTCTCCGGGGCTAGGATTTCCTTTCCTATTGTCTGATTTTTGCTGCGCTTAATGTATTATAATTCCCCGTACTGTATTCTTTGTGAAGCGCCAAGTACACATTTGGCGCTATATAAAGATATACATACATACAATATGTTGGTGCCACATAAATACAATTATAAGAATAAAACCCAATACCTAACTACATGCTGAATGTTTGAGGGACTTCCCAATTTCCGATTGCCTTATGGTCCTAACCATCTCCCAATTCCCATCTCCCAGAAGCTCTTACTCTCACACTTGTGAATGAATGAATCATGACATTCCGTTGGCCCAAGGTCACACAAGGTCAGGGTGGGTCTCCTGGCTTGCAGTCATGTGACACAAGCACTGGGACTGGACTACTGGGCAGAATATATAATTTACCCTACAGTCCTGAAATATCCTGGCAATGCCTGGATCCCACGCTGCTCACCGAGCTGTTCTAAAAGGAAAACAGGGAAAAGACCCCAATAATACTCTGAGCTTCGCTTTTAACCCTTTACTGCCAGCAGGGATTCCTTGTGCAGAGAGCAATGGACCCTGTCAGCACTTTAGAAGGCAGCATTATTCTTCTTGCCAGGGGTTATAAATAATACCGATGTGTCTGCTAATGTAACGTGTGCACCATGCTGCTTTTCTGAGCGCAACGGCAGCAATCTGAATGGAAGAGAAGTCATATTTTTACTATACAGCACTAACAGTGTATATGGAGCCGGGTTGGCCAATTCCAGTGCTCAAGGACCACCAAGAGGTCAGGTCTTCAGCATATCCCTGCTTCAGCACAGGGGGCTCAATCAGTGGCTCAATTAAGCCACCTGGGCTGAAGCAGGGATATCATCAAAACCTGACCTGTTGGTGGCCCTTGAGAACTTGAGTTAGCCAGTCAATGACTGAGCCACTATTTGAGCCCCCTGTGCTGAAGCAGGGATGTGCTGGAATTCTGACCTTTTGGTGGCCCTTGAGGACTGGCGTTGGCCGCCCCTGAAATAGGCACTACACAAATGACACTAATTGTCATCACCCCCTTTAAAGCGCTATACTCATCAGCCCTTCCTTACATCCCAGCGGGCATTTCTTGCACCTGCCCTCCCCACCTGTACACCTGCCTTACAATAACAGCGGGCATTTCTTGCACCTGCCCTCCCCACCTGTACCTTCCTTACATCCAACGGGCATTTCTTGCACTGCCCTCCCCACCTGTACCTTCTTACATCCCAGCGGGCATTTTTGCACCTGCCCTCCCCACTGTACCTTCCTTACATCCCAGCGGGCATTTCTTGCACCTGCCCTCCCCACCTGTACCTTCCTTACATCCCAGCGGGCATTTCTTGCACCTGCCCTCCCCACCTGTACCTTCCTTACATCCCAGCGGGCATTTCTTGCACCTGCCCTCCCCACCTGTAGGTCCCGTCTGAAAATCCAACGTATTAATGGAGTATTTTAATGGCTCTGAGTCATGCTTTTAAACCACAGCCCTCTGCAAACACACCTACGTCATCTTCTGTCTAGGCACTAAAACCCCATTGCATTCCCATCTTCTCCTCCTGCCTCCGAGACATATTCTTCAAGGGTTCCTCCTTCCTAATGCATCATTTCATGTCTGGTGCACTTTATTCCTGTGTTGTGCTAGAAGGCCCTGCGTTGTTAGTGTCTGTTCTGTAAATCACTGTGTTCATGGTTAGAGCTTCATGAATAAAAATATATATATATATATGCACATGCATAAACAAATGTGCACATTACAAGTAGACGTGTTTGCTTATAGGTAACCACTGGGAAAAAGAAGCCGTTGCTAATTTAGCACGGGAAGTTTATATCACAGCAGAAAGCCCAGTAATTGAAGTGCCTGAGGGCAGCTGGCAATGTTCCCTCGAATTCTTTTATTTCCCGGGAGTGGTGTGATTTTAAGCCATATGTGCCACTTTGATGCCTATGGGCACACTGCTGCGTGCATGGGGGCGCGTGCCTTAGGGCTGGCACCTCCGTCACTACGTGCATGGGGGCGCGTGCCTTAGGGCTGGCACCTCCCGCATTACGTGCATGGGGCGCGTGCCTTAGGGCTGGCACCTCCGTCACTACGTGCATGGGGGCGCGTGCCTTAGGGCTGGCACCTCCGTCACTACGTGCATGGGGGCGCGTGCCTTAGGGCTGGCACCTCCGTCATTACGTGCATGGGGGCGCGTGCCTTAGGGCTGGCACCTCCGTCATTACGTGCATGGGGGCGCGTGCCTTAGGGCTGGCACCTCCGTCACTACGTGCATGGGGGCGCGTGCCTTAGGGCTGGCACCTCCCGCATTACGTGCATGGGGCGCGTGCCTTAGGGCTGGCACCTCCCGCATTACGTGCATGGGGCGCGTGCCTTAGGGCTGGCACCTCCGTCACTACGTGCATGGGGGCGCGTGCCTTAGGGCTGGCACCTCCGTCACTACGTGCATGGGGGCGCGTGCCTTAGGGCTGGCACCTCCCTCATTACGTGCATGGGGGCGCGTGCCTTAGGGCTGGCACCTCCCGCATACGGCAGGGGCGCGTGCCTAGGCTGGCCACCTCCGTCACTACGTGCATGGGGGCGCGTGCCTTAGGGCTGGCACCTCCCTCATTACGTGCATGGGGGCGCGTGCCTTAGGGCTGGCACCTCCCTCACTACGTGCATGGGGGCGCGTGCCTTAGCGCTGGCACCTCCCTCAATACGTGCATGGGGACGCGTGCCTTAGGGCTGGCACCTCCCGCATTATGTGCATGGGGGCGCGTGCGTTAGGGCTGGCGCCTCCCTCATTATGTGCATGGGGGCGCGTGCGTTAGGGCTGGCGCCTCCCTCATTACGTTCATGGGGGCGTGTGCGTTAGGGCTGGCACCTCTGTCATTACGTGCATGGGGGCGCGTGCGTTAGGGCTGGCACCTCCCGCATTACGTGCATGGGGCGCGTGCCTTAGCGCTGGCACCTCACTCATTACGTGCATGGGGGCGCGTGCCTTAGGGCTGGCACCTTCCGCATTACGTGCATGGGGGCGCGTGCGTTAGGGCTGGCACCTCCT
>WSYH01009518.1:0-25777 GCA_036426205.1 Ascaphus truei | reverse complement strand
AGAGAGAGAGATATAGAGAGAGATATAGAGAGAGAGAGAGAGAGAGAACACGAGAACACGCCCCATAGTATAAAACCGTAAATTTATTCAGGGGAAGGGGGGAGGGGGGGAAAAATGCACTCACAAGGGTACAAAGATTAAAAGCGTTTCGTGATCATATCACCAACATACGGTATCTGCACTTGATTCAGAAGGCCCTCGATCTCTAAGATGAATGAACCACGATCTATCAAGATGTCCAGGGTATGTTGATAGTTCAGCAACAAGTTCCAGAGATCCCAAAGAATATTTCCTTGCTGGTAGGCCTCTGTAGTGTTTGGCGCTCGAATCGGTCTGTTCCTGCGCTCCGTGATGACGTAGTGTCTATGTGTATTGCGTAATGACGCTCCCTGACGCGTTTCATCACACACGGGTGACTTTTTCAAAGGGTAGTGGGGAGGGACTGTACGGCCACGTATATATACCCTAATGGTTCCGTAACCCGCCCTCGATCCAGCTGAATAGAGTACTAAAGTAATCGGAGCTAATTGAGCATCTAGTGACACAAAAATGTTATATAGAACTGAGAAAAAACTAATAATAAGACTAGTAACCCGAAATACAGAACAAAAATAAAACTGATATTACATAATGAAACCACACACGATAAGCTACATCAAGAACATGATAAAAACTGTAATAACGATATATAATATAATATGAGAGCTAAAGGCTAAACATATAATTCTCCAATATCTTAAATAAGAGGATAACATTAAATTGGTGAATGATTCCTAATAGTAGTCAATTCATCACAAAATAGGAATTGAACAATTAGTACCATACGAAATAACCTTAATAGAATAATAATTAAAAAACATATTAAATATATTGTGCCTAAACTGTAAATACAATACTAATAAGAAATGAAAATATACTAGGAAATCCCTATAATCTAGTGTGATGAAACAAATAAAAACCAATATAAAAAAGGGGAAACAAAGAAACATGAAATTGTTTAAAAATGTATAGGAATGTATATAAAATGGATCAAATAAAATGTATTAACCTAAATTATAACACATATAAATGTGATAATTGGGGGGAGGGGGGAGTGGATG
Organism: Ascaphus truei; assembly: GCA_036426205.1. NCBI lineage: Eukaryota > Metazoa > Chordata > Amphibia > Anura > Ascaphidae > Ascaphus > Ascaphus truei. The sequence continues at coordinate 24,677 of WSYH01009518.1, read as the reverse complement.
GACTGGGCGCTTCCCAAGTGATAAATAGTAAAATAGTGTTATAAGTGAAACACAGAATATACACAAATACACCTTACACCAAAATAGTGAATAATAAATAAAAAGTGTAAATCGCAGCTCAACTTCCTCTGGTGGGACAGTTCCAAGTCCCAGGATATGGAATTTTCTTTGCTTGGAGATGAGGAGGAGCGCAGGAAAATACCGTGGCATATAGAAAAGAAAATATATATATATATAGTGCAGACTGTAATTACTGCTTTGGTTCTTTATATATCAACAAGAATGAGACTCACAAAAATCGCTGTAAATTGTCACATGTCAGAGATCCTTCTCTCTGACTGGAGCACTTTAAGTCTCAGATATCAGGATATCCATCAGTGGGTGGATGCGGTATGCAAATAAAGGAAAACCACAATAGTGCATACTGTTTGAACTAAATGTAATACATATTCATCACAAATGATAAGGAAACTCACATTTTCCATAAAATAAACAGATGGTGGAGAGAACCGCTGGTAGAAAGGAAGAACAGTTTGAAGCTGCTTCCCAGTGCTTCACTCGCTCCTCGCCGTGGGCTTCCGCATGCGTCACTGCCGTCGCGTCACTTCCGCTTTCGCATCACAGCTAAGGGCGGGAGGCCAAACTGGGTCTGGTATCAGCAATAGTTTTGCCAGTCCTTCTAAGCGTGGGTTCCCTCATTCAACTCTACGCGTTTCGCAAACTGCTTCGTCAGGAGTATGATTTCATGGGAGTACCTTTGTGCTATATATAGGCCCCTCAATCAGAGAGTGAAAAAATATATATTACTTTAACCCCCTCAGCGCTCGCACATAGCGCGAGGTCCAAAACCCATTAATAGTTTCATTATTACATAAAATACAAAACAGTAATCTTTATTAAATACTAAACACAAATATAATTTAATTTAAAAAGCATTATATACGGGTAATCATAATCCATTTGTCCTAAAGTAAAAAAGGTATATACCCACTATATATGCATACCTATTTATACATAAAAATAAATATATAAAATATATAGAGAGTGGAGAGATGACTAGAGGAAGAAAAGAGAGATAAGACATAATTAATAATTCGCAATAACAAAATAAAATATAAAATACATAAAATGAAATAGAATAAACACACTTATTATAAATTAATTATAAAATACCCATTTAGAATAATGATCCCAGGTGGATAAATCGTGACTAAAATAAAGAAAAGACCACTAGATTGTTTAAATGGTTAAAATAATTAAATTTAAAAATGACAATTAAGTTAAAAAGGCACCTATATCTATATCTACATTCAGACCGAGGGGGGCTAAAGTCTGCATTTTGTGAATCCAATAAGTTTCTCTTTTGGCTAGACTATTTAACCTATTGCCCCCCCGCCAGTGTTTTGTGACTTGTTCTATACCCATATAATGTAAAAATTTTGGATCAGAATTGTGAAAATTTAGAAAGTGCTTAGACAGGTTGTGACTAATAAGACCTTTTTTAATATTCCCCACATGTTCTAAAAAGTGATTAATTGTGGTGATGATAAATTATAATAAGTCAAATTGTGCGTAATATTTGCGTAATATTTGATGTCCAATATGAACATCTAAATATGTATTATATATATGTTTTTATATATTTGATATATTTTTAAATTATTATTCTATTAAGGTTTTTTCGTATGGTACTAATTGTCCAATTCCTATTTTGTGATGAATTGGCAACTATTATGAATCATTCACCAATTTAATGTTATCCTCTTATTTAAGATATTGGAGAATTATATGTTTAGCCTTTAGCTCTTATGTAATATCAGTTTTATTTTTGTTCTGTATTTCGGGTTACTAGTCTTATTATTAGTTTTTTCTCAGTTCTATATAACATATTTGTGTCACTAGATGCTCAATTAGCTCCGATTACTTTAGTACTCTATTCAGCTGGATCGAGGGCGGGTTACGGAACCATTAGGGTATATATACGTGGCCGTACAGTCCCTCCCCACTACCCTTTGAAAAAGTCACCCGTGTGTGACGAAACGCGTCAGGGAGCATCATTACGCAATACGCATAGACATTACGTCATCACGGAGCGCAGGAACAGACCGATTTGAGCGCCAAACACTACAGAGGCCTACCAGCAAGGAGATATTCTTTGGGATCTCTGGAACTTGTTGCTGAACTATCTACATACCCTGGACATCTTGATAGATCGTGGTTCATTCATCTTAGAGATCGAGGGCCTTCTGAATCAAGTGCAGATACCGGATGGTGGTGATATGATCACGAAATGCTTTTAATCTTTGTACCCTTGTGAGTGCATCCCCCCCCCCCCCCCCACACACCCCCAATAAATTTACGGTTCTATACTATGGGGAGTGCGCTCTCTCCTCTCTCCTTTCTGCAGATTCCTTACAGATGTGGTTAATCCTCTTGAGAGCAGCCGGAGACCCCTTGCACCAGCACCTATTTATATTGTTGGACATTTGCCCAAAGGACTACACTTATTTCTTTTTGTTTTATTATTCTTGTTTATATATCACAGTGTATGTTATTAATAGGTTGTTTATTTATTTATATATATTTTTTATATATTTACATTCACCTTCTTGAAAATTTTTGCACAGGCACTTAGTTATTCATTTCAATATATATTTATTCATAATATATATTTAGTTTATTTAGTATCAACTATAACATCAATATATATCTTTTACACATTTTTCACTTGTATTTAATACCTTCACTAGGCGCTGCTTTATTGCTTTTTTGTTTGTCTATATATATATATATATATACAGTGGTTGACAAATCACCAAAAAATCTACTCGCCACACAAAAAAATCTACTCGCCACCTAGTACCAAACGTGTGCTGCTTGGGCCAATATTTACTCGCCCGGGGGTTAAATCCACTCGCCCGGGGCGAGCAAATGTATAGGTTTGTCGAACACTGTATATATATATATATATATATATATATATATATATATAATAGCCATCATAATAATGTTATTGCTTTCTCTCTCTGTGGCAGTAAGTCCTGGTAGAACAGTATGCCAGCAGTAGCTATTGAGTTTTTTCCCTCATCCAATGGTGAGGTGCCTATGTATGGAGGGAGTGGCTGTATGCTCTGAGTCTCTGATAGTGACATCAGGATGCGACTGCCTCCTGAAGTATATACGCAAAACACAGTTAGTTCAGGTTGGAGAGGTGGAATTCGTGTGTTCTCTACAGTGGAGTAGTGTTCTGGCAGCTGTGGAAATTTGTTAGGAAATTGTATGGCCTGCATAAGGATTGTGGGAACACTTTGTGACCTCTAGTTGAAGTAACTAGTGGTCCAGGTTGACAATCACCTGTCTAAGCCACTCTGTGTCCAGGGACCTGGCACAGAGAGGGTCTCCCTAGGAGAGAGGGAACCCCACTCAATTCAGGAGGGGTATCTGGCGAAGGGACAGCACGGAGAGATGTGCGGCTAGAGCCGGCAGCTGCATGTGGCAGTCTGCCACATCACCGTCTACAATAAAGATGCCCTGCTTAAAGATACCCCCACTGTGTGAGTGTGAAATTACTCGCAAGTGGATGGCACCACCAAGAAGGAGTTCCTCACCAGGACCATCTCCCTGCGGAAGCATAGACCCTGATGAGGTGGAGGCGCTGCACATGATGTAAGTTGAACTCGCACCCACTACCTCAGCTACCTGCTGTTGACAATCCCCTACTAACATCAAGCGGGAGACTCAGGAGTTCTGTTGCCTACAGGTGCACCACCACACACACACATAATGGGAGTTGGTTATTAAGAGTACTCGGGCCAATGTGAGACTGGGGGGGGGATAAACCCGTTACAATTGGAGGCGCTGCTGAGAGATATACACCTATCAACAGGACAGGCTTTTGCTAGACACGCTAGGAAACAGGGAAAGTGTATACTGCCACTTTGTGCTGCGTTGGGCAGGGACCGCAGGGATGGTATACCCTGGGAACCTGAGAGGAGTGAGTGGGTCTGGAGAGGGGCTATAGCTGTTCGAGTCACCTTGAGGTCGCGCTAGGGGTAGGATGCCTGAAGGGGTAGACTGTTAACTAAGTGTCAGGAATCCTGGAGAGGGTCTGCACTAGGCTGACTAAGAGAGGTAGACGCCCAAGTACTGCATGGAAGCTCCAGAGTACTCTAGTCCATTCCAGATCACTTACCAAAGGGAGCACAGACTGGGAGGAAGGAGATACAGTAGACACTGAGAGAGTGAGCCTAGCCTGAGGTAGTGCAGAACCGAGTTGAACATATGTTAGGTACACGAGGTGGTGCACAAGGCATGTTTATTGTACGGATGTGGTAGCTGCCCAGCAGAGCGGAGCTCCATGTACAATAACCCAGTATACCGTGAGCAAGAAGTGACCGTCGGAATGGAGGATCTGCAAGGAGCAGAAGGTCCAGGATGTCGGGAAGAGGAAGGAGAACAAGCTACAGGAGAGACTCTTGTGTGTTTGTTATGGAATGGCGTGAAAGCCGTGGCTGCGCCGTGTTTGTCATGCTTTTGTTCTCGGGATGATACCCCTGAGAATAGTGAGGACGACAGCCTTGCGCGATGGGAGGAACCAAATGGACTTTGTTACACACCAATTAACAAACAGCCAGACGCTACCTCTAATGGAAAAAAGGACAGTTCTTACCAAAATGGCGTTCCCGCGTTCCCGGGACACCGCGTGGGCCAGCTGCAGAAAACCTTGCAACTCTGCAGTTTGCAAATTGTTGGCCAGGATTGGCGGCAACGAGGAAACTGCACCCAGTTGGGGAGTTTGGCGCGAAAGCTGGAGCCGCGCCCTCATGGACGATGACTCACTCAGCCCCAGTGCTGGGTCAGCCTACAAAGAGGAGAGACATCCCCCTAGTTTCAACCAGGGGGAGTGGTCTAAAGTTCCACCGGATGCTGATGGAGGAAGTGGGGGGAAGGACAGAGCACCCATCCCCTGCACTTCAGTTGCGAAGAGCCATTGATCACTACAGACCACTAGGAAGAGTGCTCCCGTTGGTGACCATGGCTGAGCAAGCGGAGAAAGTGGAACAGAGTCCCTTAATATCCACCCACCCCTACTCGGCTCCAGGAGGCTTCCTGATCATCCGAGTGGAAGGTGTGGAGACAGTGGTCTGTCTCTGCCTGCAGTGCAGACTGCCTGGTGGAGCCGTGGGCAGTGAGGCTCGATGCCCTCACTGTAGCCTGCAGTACATGTGGCCCATGACAACTTTTGTGCCAATACAAACTGTGGGGATGAGACATCGTACCCCGACGTCGGCAGCGGAGCTTCCCGGTGCCCTGTGGAGGGAGAATACCGATGCCGCGGAGCAGGAACCCGACCGGGTTCTCAAGCAGGAGAAGCCCAGTCATCGCAAAGGTGACCGGAAAGGAGCCCATAGACGGTCCCCTGCTGGAATACCCCGACCGAATGGTAAACTGGAATCCTCGGACGAGGAGTATGCCAGGCTGGCAGAGGCACAGGACTTGCTGGAGGAGTACCATGCTACTGGTATTCCTTGGCGAGATGCCATTCCCCGTGGTGTGGAGACACGAAGCCGTGTGTCTCCAGTGCCGCGACAACCCGATCGCCGGAGTCCCACTGCCGTGGTGACTAGCGGGTCGGAAGGAGGTCGATCTACCCCGACCCTGCGGAGCAGTAGGTTAACCCCGTGCTCACCGCAGATCCCGGAGGTAGAGGCGAGTGTAGAGCGGAACCAGGGTCAAGCTGGACCGCGCAGCAGAAGGGCGTTGCCGGATATCCTCGTGGAGGAAGAGGTCTCGCTTGGGGACCCAACCCAAGATGGCGTCGCAGCACGTGCGGATCCCGAGGCAGTTCCGGACGACCTGGGTGGTGTCGAGTGGGAGGCAGTGGCGCCTCTTCAGTCGAGCAGAGGGAGTCGATCTCCTACGGACAGCCGACGGAGTGGGCGCTCGAATCGGAACTCGAGAGGACCCACTACCGAAGGATCGAGCGGACATTATGGTGCACGTGAGTCCGGTGTTGCGGAGGAGCAGGCCGTGACCCTGCCGGCACCTACCATCCATTCCCGTCCCCCAACCCCGTCCATTCCCAGGGTTAGCCCCAAGGCCCTAGTTCAAACCCCTGTCCCTGTCACCTGTTCCTTTGGGTCGACATCTAGCCTGGGTATGTCAGGGGATTCCCGGGGTCCTATCACCGAACGGACTGGGAGCCTGGACTGGGGAACATCTGATGATGGATCGGAGGGTGGAGGGAGGATTTCACCACGAGGTTCTATTGTTAGCGCGCTGAGTCGTGAGGGCGGACATTGGTCACAAAGAAAGGAAAGGGTTATGCGATCTGAGGGTACTTCAGGGGTATCCTCGGGCGGCCCTGATGAGGAGAAGGAACCGATAGAACCTAACTCCGAGGAAGTAAGGGAGACTAGGTGGTGGGCACCGTTATACGAGGGGTATGCCCACTGGTGGGCTCCCGGAGATTTTGATGATGAGGCATACCTTAGGGCACTAAGGGTAAGATGGGATCGCATCCAAGGAGGCCTTATTACCCCAAAGGGATCAGGAGGGTTGGATGACCCGGTAGAATCAGATGAGCCCCTGTCATGGGTGTTGCCGGGAGCGGCTGGGAAAAGTAAATTGACCAGGACTTGCCGAGCTGAACGGGCTATCGCAGCCAAGTATAAAAGATCACATGGGCTCGAATACCCGTATGTACCCGAACCTCTAATGAGAGAAATCGAAGAGAACCGCGAGAGGTGGCTCAAGAATGATATAGAGTACTATATTGTTAACAAGGGAGGGGCCATTAAGGGGGTTCAGGCGGAGCAGAGGGTTTCCCAACTCATGCGGGTCTGGAAGTTAGGACGCAGTGTGTATATGCACAAGGTGGTATACTGTAACGAGCGGGGGTTACCACGAGAATACAGCATGACTGTTCATGATGCAGCGTGGCGGGAGGTGAAGAAACCAGACCCTCGACACTATTATTAGGTCCGCAATGAGTGGTCTGCCTTTATTCTCTACTGCTTACTGCTGGTCGGTGAGCTGATGTTGTCATTATTATGAAAAGTGATGATGTTAACACTAAGTTTATATGTTCTCTTTCAGTGTTTCCTGGAGTAAGGTACACTAAATTTAGGACCCAGCCGGGACGGTGGGGATTCACCAGGGAGAGTATATAGCCATGCATAATAATGGTATATTGCTTTCCTCTCTGTTGGCAGTAAGTCCTGGTAAGAACAGGTATGCCAGCAGTAGCTATGGAGGTTTTCCCTCATCCAATGGTGAGGTGCCCTATGTATGGAGGGGAGTGGCTGTATGCTCTGAGTCTCTGGATAGTGACATCAGGGATGCGACTGCCTCCTGAAGTATATAAGGCACAACACAGTTAGTTACAGGGTTGGAGAGGTGGAATTCGTGTGTTCTCTACAGTGGAAGTAGTGTTCTGGCAGCTGTGGAAAGTTGTTAGGAAATTGTATGGCCTGCATAAGGGATTGTGGGAACACTTTGTGACCCTAGTGAAGTAACTAGGCCAACTAACAAAGAAAAGTCGCCCTCCCCCCCCCCCCCCCCCCCAGTCGTGATTTATCGTAAAATACGACCCCCCGGAAAACTCTGTTGAAGTTTGGTAAAAGGGGGGGGGGGGTTTGAAACCCCCCCTCTGCAATGCGTTGCAGGCCACTCTGGCATCAGAGGCGTTAAATTGATGGTGATGGGGGCCCTGTGTCCCCCCCCCCCCTCTTTGTGTATGAGGGGGGACACGGGTAGCCAAAATACCTTATATCCCATTGTAAGAGAAGCAGCGCTGCTTCTTATTAAAGGAGAAGTTATGGCTGGGAGGGAGCGCCCTGACTGTTGGCCGAAAGCCACTCGCTGTTAACCTAACCCCCTCCCAATCCCCTCCTCCCCCTACCCCCCTCCCCCCCCAAAAACCCAGCCCTCTCCGCCCCCCGCGCTCTTATCCTGAGCTGACCCCCTTGCCTGGCTCCCTTCCAAGAACCAAAAACAAACCCCGAGCCCCCTCGGAAAGCCCCAGTCTGATGGGCCCCCTTCTCCGCGGGACGGGGGCTTCCTGCTCCGGAGGCAGCTGGGGAGCTCTGTGCTTTGTCTCTGGTGCTGAAGGAGAGGGGGGGGGGGGGGGGAAAGGTGGAGAGGTTAGGGGAGCGACACTCTGCGGCCATCTGGGAGGGATTAATGGAGCGATGCTCTGCAGGGTCTCTGGGAGGGGACGGGGTTGATGGAGGGATGCTCTGCTGGTCTCTACTTGGGACAAGGTTAATAGGGCGATGCTCTGCAGGTTCCCTAGTGGAGAGTGGGTTAAGGGAGCAATGCTCTGCAGGTCTCTACTCTAGTATTGGACGGGGTTGATGGAGGGATGCTCTGCTGGTCTCTACTTGGGACAAGGTTAATAGGGCGATGCTCTGCAGGTTCCCTAGTGGAGAATGGGTTAAGGGAGCGATGCTCCGCAGGTCTCTACTCTAGTAGGGGACGGGGATGATAGTGTGATGCTCTGCTGATCTCTACTTGGGACAAGGTTAATAGGGCGATGCTCTGCAGATCCCTAGTGGAGATTGGGTTAATGGAGCAATACTCTGCAGGTCTAGTTGGGACAAGGTTAGTGCAGCGAAGCTTTTTAGGGTTCTAGCAGATAAAATTGATATCTAGAAGATGCAAGGCAGTTAGTATTTGTAACATGCAGAGTGATGTGTCTAAATTACAGAACGTGTACATATGCACATCTGTATATATCTGTATTATACACAGATCAGCGTGTGTATCTGTATTATACACAGATCAGCGTGTGTATCTGTATTATACAGAGAGCATGGTGTATCTGTATTATACACAGATTATACACAGATCAGCGTCTATCGGTATTATACCTAGAGCAGTCTATTTGTATTATACAAAGAGTATTGTATGTATCTGTATTATACCCAGAGCAGCGTATGTATCTATGTTATACACAGAGCAACGTGTGAATCTGTGTTATACCCAGAGCAGAGTATATCTGTATTACAAACAGAGCATGCTGTGTCTGTATTATACACAGAGCATGGTGCATCTGTATTATACAGAGTATGGTGCATCTGTATTATACACAGAGCATGGTGTATCTGTATTACACACATGTGTATCTCTATTATACACTGAGCAGTGTGCATCTGTATTATACACAGAGCATGGTATATCTGTATTACAGACGTGTGTATCTGTATTATACACAGAGCAGCGTGTATCTGTGTTATATACAGAGCAGAGTAATAGGGAAGCCCCTGCTGCTGCCTCAATGAAAATGAACGGTGAACGGTGCTTTGGGTATACAATGAATGAATAGAGAAGGTAGAGAAGAACCCAGTGTAGCACTCGAGTTCACCCTCTGGTGATGAATGTATGATTTAAAACATAAACTTTATTAAATACAACACATATATAAAATAATGGGTATTAAAACGACGTACTAGAGGTCAATGGATCTTGATACTGACAGCCGTATAGGCTCAGGATCAGGGTAGTGTGTGTGTCCTATGTGTATCAGGTATCACACAGGAAACTGAACAAAACAGAGATCTTAGTATGGACCTCTGTTAGAGGTGAATATAGTAGGGTGTGCTCGGATAGGTACCTTGTCTACAGGTCACATAAGGCAGTGTCTGCATAAACCGTTAATAGAAGGTGATGTGACTAGTAGTAACTGATGCACATGTGGAGCAAGTATAGTGTGCACCAGTAGATCTCAGTGTGCAGTCAGCTAAATCCTCCTCTGTGTTGTTAGCTATGTGCTTGGTGCTGTGTAAGGCTGACCAGAGCAGCGTGTATCTGTATTAAACACAGAGCAGCGTGTATCTGTATTATACACAGAGCAGTGTGTATCTGTATTATACACAGAGCAGTTTGTATCTGTATTATACACAGAGAAGGGTGTGTCTGTATTATACACAGAGCATGGTGTATCTGTATTATACACAGGGCAGTGTAACTATATTATACACAGAGCAGGCTATATCTGTATTATACAGAGAGCAGGGTGTATCTGTATTATACACAGAGCAGCGTGTATCTGTATTATACACAGAGCAGCGTGTATCTGTATTATACACAGAGCAGCGTGTATCTGTATTATACACAGAGCAGCGTGTATCTGTATTATACACAGAGCAGCGTGTCTGTATTATACACAGAGCAGTGTGTGCATCTGTATTATACACAGAGAAGGGTGTATCTGTATTATACACAGGGCAGTGTAACTATATTATACACAGAGCAGGCTGTATCTGTATTATACAGAGAGCAGGGTGTATCTGTATTATACACAGAGCAGTGTATCTGTATTATACACAGAGCAGTGTGTATCTGTATTATACACAGAGCAGTGTGTATCTGTAATATACACAGAGCAGTGTGTGCATCTGTATTATACACAGAGCAGTGTGTGCATCTGTATTATACACAGAGCAGTGTGTGCATCTGTATTATACACAGAGCAGTGTAACTATATTATACACAGAGCATGGTGTATCTGTATTATACACAGAGCAGGCTGTATCTGTATTATACACAGAGCAGCATGTATATGTATTATACACAGAGCATGGTGTATCTGTATTATACACAGAGCATGGGGGTATTGTCATTATACAAGAGCCATGGTGTATCTGTTTTATACACAGAGAGTGTAACTATACTTTATACACAGAACAGTGTGTGTATCGTATTATACACAGAGCATGTGCATCTGTATTATACACAGACAGCAGGTGATCTGTATTTACACAGAGCATGGTGTATCTGTATTATACACAGAGCATGTGTTCTGTATTATACACAGAGCATGGTGTATCTGTATTTACACAGAGCATGGGTGTATCTGTATTATACACAGAGCATGGTGTATCGTATAACAAGAGCATGGTGTATCTGTATTATTACACAGAGCATGGTTTGTATCTGTATTATACACGAGCGAATTGGTTATGTATTAACACAGAGAAGGTGTATCTGTATTTACACAGAGCATGGTGTATCTGGTTATACACAGAGCATGGTGTATCTGTATTATACACAGAGCATGGTGTATCTGTATTATACACAGAGCATGGTGTATCTGTATTATACACAGAGCATGGTGTATCTGTATTATACACAGAGCATGGTGTATCTGTAATATACACAGAGCAGACTGTATCTGTATTATACACAGAGCAGTGTGCATCTGTATTATACACAGAGCAGTGTGCATCTGTATTATACACAGAGCAGTGTGCATCTGTATTACACAGAGCAGTTTGTATCTGTATTATACACAGCAGTGTGTATCTGTATTAAACACAGGGCATGGTTGTATCTGTATTATAAACAGAGCTGTGTGTATTGTATTATACACAGGCAGTGTGTATCTGTTTTATAAACCAGAGCAGTTAACTATATTATACACAGAGCAGGGTGTATCTTTATTACACAGAGCAGTTGGTATCTATATTATACACAGGCAGTGTGTATCTGTATTATTACACAGAGCAGTGGGTATCTATTATACACCAGAGTCGGTGGTGTACTGTATTATACACAGAGCAGTGTATATTATACAAGAGTAGCTGTGTATCTGTATATACAAAGAGCAGTGTGTATCGTATTAATACACAGAGCAGTTGTATTTTTTATACACAGGCAGGGTGTATTTGTATATACACAGAGCAGATGTATCTGTATTATACCAGAACAGGGTGTATCTGTATTAACACAGAGCAGGGGTGTATCTGTATTAACACAAGCAGCGTGTATCGTATATACACACAGGCAGGTGTATCTGTATTATACACAGAGAGGCGTGTATCTGTTATATACAGAGCATGGTTGTATCTGTATTATACACAAAGCAGCGTGTATTGTATTATATAAGAGCAGGTGTATCGTATTATACACAGAGCAGGTGTATCTTATTATACAAGAGCAGGTGTTGTATATACACAGAAGGTGATCTGTATTAGAACAGCAGCGTGTATCTGTGTTATACACAGAGCAGTGTAAATATCCACATGATATTGTTACCTGTCCATTCTGTTTTTGATCCCTCATGTGGTGCTTTGCGACTGTTTCAGCGCTCTCCCACCTCTTTTCCCCGACCCCTCTCTCCACCATCCTCTTCTCCAGCCAAGTCAATGCTATTGCTTACCTTAAGGGAAACTTAGGAGGCAGTGGGTGTGGGGTGTTGCATGAGATGGAGGCAGTGGAGTGGGGTGTGATCATGAGATGGAGCAGTGGAGTGGGTGTGTGCATGAGATGGAGGTGGCAGTTGGAGTGGGGTGTGTGGCATGAGATGGAGGCAGTGGAGATGGGGTTGTGTGCATCAGATGGAGGCAGTGGGAGTGGGTGGTGGATGAGGAGGAGGGCAGTGGAGTGGGTGAGTTGGGATGTGCATGAGATGGAGGCAGTGGGAGTGGGGGTGTGCATGAGATGGAGGCAGGGGAGTGGGGTGTGTGTATGAGATGGAGGCAGGGGAGTGGGGTTTGTGTGCATGAGGTGGAGGCAGTGGGAGTGGGGTGTGGTATGAGATGGAGGGAGGTTGGGGGGAGATGCAGACCTGGAATTCCTTATATACTTCTGGCCTTTCCTACTGATGTTTAACTGAGGGACCTGCAGAGCCTCGCTCCATTAACCCCGTCATTACAGAGACCTGCAGACCATCACTCAATCCCTTCTAAAAACGTTTGCTTGCTGAAGTTTATACTCCTGCAGATCTCTAGTAGGGAACAGGTTATTGGAAAAATGCTCTGCGGGTCCCTGTAACACGGATGCTCTGCGGGTCCCTGAAAAACAGCGGGATGCTATGGCGGGTTCCTGTAACACACGGATGCTCTGCGGGTCCCTGTAACAACGGATGCTCGGGTCCTGTAACACACGGATCTCCACGGTCCTGTAAAGAGGATGCTCCGCGGGCTCCTGATAAAACACACGGATGCTCTGCGGGTCCTGTAAACACGGATGCTCTTGCGGGTTCCTGTACACACGGAATGCTCTGCGGGTCCCTTAACACACGGTGCTCTGCGGGTCCCGGTAACGTATCTGGCGGTCCCTGTAACACAGCGATGCTCTGCGGGTCCCTGTAACACAAGGATGCTCTGCGGTCCCTGTAACAACAGACGATGCTCTGCGGGTCCCTGTAACACACGGATGCTCTGCGGGTCCCCTGTAACAAGGATGCTCTGGGGTCCCTCTGAACACACGATGCTTGCGGTACCGTAACACAGGATCTCTGCGGTCCCGGTACACCACGGATGCTCTGCGGGTCCCGGTAACACACGGATGCTCGCGGCCGAACACACGATGCTCTGCGGTTCCGTAAACACACGGATGTCTCGGGTAACGTGTGAACACCGAGCTCCGTGGTCCTGTAACACACGGAGTCGGCTGTACACGAGCTCCGCGGGTCCGTCCGTGTCGCCTGAACACACGGATGCTCTGCGTGTATCTGTATTATACACAGAGCAGGGTGTATCTGTATATACAGAGCATGGTGTATCTGTATTATACAAGAGCAGGCGTGTATCTGTATTATACAAAAGAGCAGGTGATCTGTATTATACACAGAGCAGGGTGTATCTGTATTATACACGCAGCGTGTATCTGTTTATACACAGAGCAGTGTAAATATCCACATGATATTGTTACACCTGTCCATTCTGTTTTTGATCCCATGTTGTTGCTTTGGACTGTTTCGCGCTTCTCCCACCTCTCTTTTCCCGACCCCTCTCTCCTCCCATCCTCTTTTCTCCAGCCAAGTCAATGCTAGTTGCTTACCTTAAGGGAAAACCTTAGGAGGCAGTGGGTGTGGGGTGTGTGCATGAGATGGGGAGGCATGTGGGAGTGGGGTGTGTGCATGAGAGAGGGGGGAGTGGTGTGTGCATGAGATGGAGGCAGTGGGAGTGGGGTGTGTGCATGAGATGGAGGCAGTGGGAGGGTGGGGGTGTGCAATGAGATGGAGGCAGTGGGAGTGGGGTGTGTGCATGAGATGGAGGCAGTGGGAGTGGGGTGTGTGCATGCAGATGGAGGCAGTGGGAGTGGGGGGTGTGGGATGTGAGGATGGAGGCAGTGGGAGTGGGGTGTGTGCATGAGATGGAGGCAGTGGGAGTGGGGTGTGTGCATGAGATGGAGGCAGTGGAGATGCGGCGGCTGTGTGTTGTGAGATGGATGGCGCAGTGGAGTGGGGTGGGTGTGGCATGAGGTGGAGGCGCAGTGGGAGTGGGGTGTGTGTGATGAGATGGAGGGAGGTTTGGGGGGAGATGCAGACCTGGCTTCCTTATATGTACTTCTGGCCTTTCACTGATGTTAACTGAGAGACCTGCAGAGCCTCGCTCCATTAACCCCGTCACTTACAGAGACCTGCAGACCATCACTCAATCCCTTCTAAAAACGTTTGCTTGCTGAAGTTTATACTCCTGCAGATCTCTAGTAGGGAACAGGTTATTGGAAAAATGCTTGCGTGTCCCTGTAACACGGATGCTCGGCGGGTCCCTGTAACACGCGGATTGCTCTGCGGGTCCCTGTAACACGCGGATGCTCTGCGGGTCCCTGTAACACACACGGATGCTCCGCGGGTCCCTGTAACACACGGATGCTCCACGGGTCCCCGTCCGGTTGTACCCACTGTACACAGGTGCTTGGGTCCCTGTACAAGATGCTCTGCGGGTCCCTGTACACACGGATGCTCTGCGGGTCCCGTACCACCGCGGACTCTGCTATAGCCATGCGTTCCCTGTAACACACGCGATGCTCTGCGGGTCCCTGTAACACACGGATGCTCTGCGGGTCCCTTAACACGGATGTTGGCGGTTGGCCTGACACAGGATGCTCTGCGGTCCTGCGGTAACACAGATGCTCTGCGGGTCACTGTAACACACGGATTCTCGCGGGTGCATGTTCGTTTGCTCACACGGATGTTGCGGGTCCCGTAACATCGGATGCTCCGGTCCGTAACACACGATGACTGCGGTGCTGTAACACACGGATGCTCTGCGGGTCCCTGTAACACGCGATGCTCTGCGGGTCCCTGTAGTACGCAGATGCTCTGCGGGTCCCTGTAACACGCGGATGCTCTGCGGGTCCCTGTAACACGGATGCTCTGGGTCCCTGTAACACAGCGTTGCTCTGCGGGTCTCTGTAAAACACGGATGCTCTGCGGGTCCCTGTAACACACGGATGCTCTGCGGGTCCCTGTAACACACGATGCTCTGCGGGTCCCTGTACACACGGATGCTCCGCGGGTCCCTGTACACGCTGATGCTCCGCGGGTCCATGTAACACGCGGATGCTCCGCGGGTCCCTGTACACGCGGATGCTCCGCGGGTCCCTGTAACATTGCGATGCTCGTGGTACCTGTAACACACGGATGCTCTGCGGGTCCCTGTAACACACGGATGCTCCGCGGGTCCCTGTAACACACGGCTGTTCCGCGGTTCCCTGTAACACACGGATGCTCTGCGGGTCCCTGTAACGCGGGTCCTGTAACGCGGTGTTGGCTGTCGCGGTCTGTAAGAACTGACGCGGATGCTCTGCGGGGGTCCCTGTAACACAGATGTCTGCGGGTCCCTGTATACACACGGAGCCGTGTCTGCGGGTCCCTGTAACACGCGGATCGTCTGCGTGGGGTCCTGTAACACGCGGACTGCTGTGCGGGTCCGCTGTAACACGCGGATGCTCTGCGGGTCCCTGTAGCACACGGATGCTCTCTCGGGATCCCTGTAACCACACGGATGCTCCTTCGGGAACCTGTAACACGCGATGCCTCTGCGGGCCCTGTAACACAGCGTTGCTCTGCGGGATCCCTGTAACACACGGATGCTCTGCGGGTCCCGGTAACCCACGGATGCTCTGCGGGTCCCTGTAACACACGGAGATGCTCTGCTGCGGTCCCTGTAACAACACGAGACTCTGCGGGTCCCTGTAAACACGCGGATGCTCTGCGTGGTCCCTGTAACACACGGAGGCAGTGCTCTGCGGGTCCCTGTAACACGACGGATGCTCTGCGGGTGCCCTGTCACACGCGGGTTCCTGAGCGGTGCCTGGTAACACACGGCTGATCCGCGGTTCGTGGTAACACCCGTATGCTCTGCGGGTCCCTGTAACACACGATGTTCGGTCCGTAAAGCGGGTCCCTGTAACCCGGATTCTGCGATCCCTTAACACTGCGTCTGTCGGGGTCCCTGTAACACAGATGCTGCGTCTGGCGGGTGGTCCCTGTAAACCCACGGATGCTCTGCGGGTCCTGTAACACGCGGATGCTCTGCGTGGTTCCCTGTAACACACGGATGCTCTGCGGGTCCTGTATACACTGCGGTATGACTCTGCGGGGTCCTGTTAACACAACACGGGATTGCTCTGGGGTCCCTGTAACACCGCAGGCTCTGCGGGCCACTCTGGCTGTAACACACGGATGCTCTGCGGTGGTCCCTGTAACACAGCGATGCTCTGCGGGTATAGTCCCTGTAACACACGGTTGCTCTGCGGGTCCCTGTAACACACGGATGCTGTGCGGGTCCTGAACACACGGTCTCGCGGTCCTGTAACAACGGATGCTCTGCGGGTCGCCTGTGTACAAGCGATGCTCTGCGGGTGCCCTGTAACACACGGATGCTCTGCGGGTCCTGTAACACACGGATGCTTGCGGTCCATGGAAACACGGATAGCTCTGCGGCGGTGTCACCTGTAAACACACGGAGGCTCAGCGGGGTCCCTGTGTAACACATGCGGAGCTCTGCGGGTGCCTGTAACACGGAATGCTCTGCGGTCCCTGTAACACACGGATGCTCTGGCGGGTCCCGTGTAACACACGGAGTGCTCTGCGGGTGCCTGTAACACACGGATGCTCTGCGGGTCCCTGTAACACAGGGATGCTCTGGGTCCCTGTAACAGCGGATGCTTGTGCGTGGTGCCCTGTAACACACGGATGCTCTGCGGGTCCCTGTAACAGCACGGATGCTCGTGGGTCCCTGTAAACACGGATTCTCTTGCGGGTGCGCGCCTGTAACACACGGTTTGAATATGCTCTGCGGGTCCCTTGTAACATGCTCCGTGGTGTACTGGCGGGTGCGCCTGTAACACAAGAGGGCTGCTCCTTAGCGGATGCTGCGCTGAACACGCGGAGGCTCTGCGGGTCCCTGTAACACGGCGGGGATGATCCTTGCGGGTCCCTGTAACGCGATGCTCGCGTGGGTCCCTGTAACAACGGATGCTCTGCGGGTCCATTGTAACAACGATGCTGTCTGGTCTGCGGGTCCTGTAACACAGTGTTGCGTCTGCGGGTTTCTCCTGTACAAACACGGGATGCTCTGCGGTCCCTTAACGGCAACCCGATGCTCTGCGGGTCCCTGTACACACGGATGCTCTGCGGGTCCCTGTAACACGCGGATGCTCCGCGGGTCCCTGAACACGTCGGATGCGTCCGCGGTTCCCTGTAAACACGCTGATGCTCTGCGGGTCCCTTAAACAAGACGGATGCTCTGCGGGTCCCTGTAACATCACGGATGCTCTTCGGGACACCTGTAAACACACGCGCTGCTCTGGCGGTCCCTGTAACACCGGTTGCTCTGCGGGTCCTGTAACACAGGCTGTCCACGCGGTTGTCCCTGTAACCACACGTGATGCTCTGCGTGGTCCCTGTAACACATCTATGCGGTCCGAACACGCTGGATGCTCTGCGGGTTCATGCCTGTAACACACGGATGCTCTGCGGGTCCGTGTAACACACGGATGCTCTGCGGGTCCGTAACACGGATGCTCTGCGGGTCCCTGTAACACGAGCCGTATGCTCTGCGGGTCCCTGTAACAAATCCGCGGATGCGTCTTGCGGGTCCCTGTAGGGCGACACGTGCGTGATGCTCTGCGGGTGCCCTGAACACCGGATGCTCTTCGGGACACCTGTAACACGATTTGCTATGGCGGGTCCGAACCGCGTGCTCTGCGGGTCCCTGTAACACATGCGTTGCTCTGGCGGGTCCCTGTAGAACACGGATGCCTCTGCGGGGTCACCTGTAACACACGATGGCTCTGCGGGGGTTCCCTGTGAAACACGGATGCTCTGCGGGTCCCTGTAACACAGCGGATGCTCTGCGGTCCCTGTAACACACGATGCTCCTGCGGGTCCCTGTAACACACGTGGTGCTCTGGGGTCCCTGTACACAACCGGAGTGCTCTCGGGTTGCCTGTAAAACACGAGCTGCTCGGCGGGTTCCGTGGGGGTTAAACACGGATGCTTGCGGGTCCCTGTAACACACTGGAGGGTGATCTCTGCGGTGGTCCTCTGTAACGAGTGGGGTCCCTGTAAACTACACGGATGGCTCGCGGATCCACCTGTAACACGCGGACTGCTCTGGGGGGTCCTGTACACGATGCTTCTGCGGGTCCCTGTAACACACGGATGCTCTGCGGGTCCCTGAACACGCGATGCTCTGCGGGGTCCTAACACGCGGGATGCTCTGACGGGTCCTGTTAGCACGCGGATGTCTTATGCGGGTCACCTGTGGAGACAACACGGATGCTCTGCGGGTCCCTGTAACCACGTATCTCTTGCGGCCTCGTAACACCGGGATGCTCTGAGGGGTCCCGACACACGTTGCTCTGCGGTGTCCCTGTAACCAGCGGATGCTCTGCGGGTCCCTGTAAACACAACCGGATGCGCTGCGGGTCCCTGTACACACGGATGCTCTGCGCGGTCCCTGTAACACACGGATGCTCTGCGGGTCCTGTAACACAGCGATGTCTGCGGGTCCCTTGGGTCCCTGAACACACGGAGCTATGCGGGTCCCCTGTAACACACGGATGCTCTGGCGGGTCCCTTTAACACCTGGATGCTCTCGCGGGTGTCGCTGTACACACGCTGAGTGCTCCGCGTGTAGATCGACGCGGATCCTGTAACACCGGATGCTCCGACGGCTGTACTGTGCCCGTGAAACGGTGACCTGCAGCTGCTTTGCGGGGTCCTGTAAAAGAACGGATCTCTGGGCCGCGTGTCCTGTAACACAGGGGGGATGCGGGGTCGGGTTGCGGTCTTCGCGTGGGGTTCCGTAACACACGGATGGCGTCTTGTGTTCCTTTAACAACGGCGATGCTCTGCGGGGTCGCCCTGTAACATCGGCCTGTACCGATGATGCTCTGTGCGGCCTGTAACACGACGGTGTTGCTCGCGGTCCCGGGTGTTAAACACGACGATGCGTCTGGGGTCCCGTGTAACACAACGGATTGCTCTGTGGTCCCTGTAACACACGGAGATGCTTGCGGGGTCCCTGTAACATGCGGATGCCCTGCGGGTCCCTTAACCACTGGGGCTGCTCGGCGGGTGCCTGTAGCACACTGCTGCTGGGTGGCGGGTCCTGGACACACGGTGCGGACAGCTTACCGCGGGCTCCGGACCCTGTACACAAGCCGGGGTGCTTCGTGCGGTCCCTGTATACCGACGATTTCGCTGGGGTCCTTGGTAACACTGAACTGGGATGCTGGCTGCGGGTCCCTGTTAACAACAGAGTTGCTCTGGCGGGTCCTGGTAAACACGGATGCTCTGCGGGTCCCTGTAACACACGGATGCTCTGCGGGTCCTGTACACACGATTGCTTGCGGGTCCCGTAACCGGAATGCTCCGCGGGTCCCTGTAACACGTGATGCTCTCGCGGGTTCCATGGAAACAGTCGTCGGGATGCTCCGCGGGTCACTGAACACGCGGATGCTCGCTTGGTCCTGTAACATTGCGAGCTCCGTGGGTACATGTTAACACACGGAGGCTGAATGCTGGGCCCATGTTAACACACGGGTATGCCTCCGGCGGGGCCTGTAAGCACACGGCTGTTACCGCGGTCACTGTAACACACGGATTGCTCTGCGGGTCCCTGTAACTACACGGAATGCTCTGCGGGTCCCTGTAACGCGGGTCCTGTAACACTCCGGAGCTCTGCGGATCCCGAACACGCGGCAGCTTGCGGGTCCCTGTAAACAGCGGCTCTGCGGGTCCTGTAACAACGGATGCTTTGCGGGTCCATGAAACAAGCGGTTGATCTGCGGGGCCTGTAACAGCGGATGCTCTGCGTGTTAGTGGTCCCTGTAACACGCGCGATGCTCTGCGGGTCCCTGTAGCACGCGGGATGCTCGTGCGGGTAGCTGTAACACACGGTGCTCTTTCGGGAAACCGTAACACGCGGATGCTCTGCGGGTCCCTGTAAACAGACAGCGTGCTCTGCGGGTTCCCGGTCAACTAGCGTTGCTCTGGGGTCCCATGGGTAAACACACGGGATGGCTTGCGGGTCCCGTTAACACTACGGATGTCGTGCGGGTCCCTGTAACACGGATGCTCGCGGGTCTCCTGTAACACAGCGATGCTCTGCGTGTCCCTGGAAACACACGGATGCTCTGCGGGGTCCCTGTAACACAGGATGCTGCTGCGAGGTCCTGTAACACGCGGGATGCTCTGCGGGTGGCCGTTAACACCAGGATGCTCTGCGGGCGTCCCTTGTAACAAGATCGATGCTCTGCGGGGCATGTAACACAACGGATTGCTCTGCGGGTGCCTGTAACACACGGAATGAATCTGGGGTCCATGTAACACGCGGTTATGCTCTGGTCTGGTCCCTGTAACAAGATGGATGCTCTGCGGGTCCTGGTAGCACGCGGATGCTTCTGGCGGGTCCCTGAGCACGAGATGTCTGGGGTCCCTTAACAGCGGATGCTCTCGGGGTCCTGTGGTAAACACAGCGTTGCTCTGCGGGTCTCGTAAACACTGTATGTCTCTGCGGGTCCCGGTGAACACACGGGTGCTCTGGGGGCCTTTAACACACGGGATGCTGCGGGTCCCTGTACACGCGGATATCTCTGCGGGTCCCTTGTAGCACTGCGGATGCTCGTTGCGAGTCCCTGGTACAAAGGCGGATGCTCTGCGTGTGCCTTGTAACAGCGGAGGCTCTGCGGGTCCCTGTAACACAGCGTTGCTCGCGAGGGCTCTGTAAAACACGGATGCTCTGGCGGGTCCCTGTTAAGAAGACAGGGATGCCTGGCGGGTCCCTGTAACAACCGGATGCTGCGGGTCCCTTAAAACACGACGGATTGCTCGCGCGGGTGCCCTGTACACGCTGAATGCACCGGGCGTGTTCCCTGTAACAGGCGGATGCTCCGCGGGTCCTGTAACACGCGGATTTGTTTCGCGGGTCCCTTGTAAACACGCGGATGATGCCGCGGATACTTCTGTAACATTGCGATGTCAGTGGCGTCACTGTAACTACACGCGATGCTTTGCGGGGTCCCTGTAACACAAGGATGCTACGGGGGTTCCATGTAATGAAGCGGATGCTCTGAGGGGGTCCCTGGGGGTCCCGGGGTAACCACGCGGATGCTCGCGGGTTCATGTAAAAGCGAGATGCTCGCGGGTCCCCTGTAACACAGGGATGCTCCGAGGTTGTGTCCCTTTAAACCAGAGATGCTCTTTGCGAGTCCTAGTAAACGGATTAATGCTCTGCGGGGTACTCATGTAACAATCATCGGAATGGATCTGCGGGCCACTCTCCTGAAACACGGATATGCTCTGCGGGCCCGGTTGTTGTAACACGGATGCTCTGCGGGGGTCCGCTGTTTGTCTGTAAAAAACAGCACAGGTAATGCTTGCGTTGGTCCCTGTAACACGGTGATTGCTCTGCGGGGTCCCTCCCTGTCACCATCCCGGGGATGGAGTGCTCCGCGTTGTGGTACCTGTAACGACGCTGGGATGCTCTGGCGGTGTCCCCTTGTAAAACACACGGTATGCTCTGCGTGTGGTCCATTTAACGAAGGGAGGCTCTGCGTGGGGGTTTCCCTGTTAACCAATGATGCTATGGCGTTGTGGGTCCCCTGTAACACGGTATGGCGCCGCGGTGGGTCCCTGGTTAACACACGGATAATGCTTGTGCGGGGTCCCGGGGTTAAGGGTTTAACCAGACACGGATTGCTCTGCAGGCGGTCCATGGTAACACACGGATTGGATGCTCTGCGGCGCCCGAGCTTTTTTTCCCGGGAACACACGGGATTGCTTTTACTGCGGCTCCCTGTAAAACACAGGCATGCTCTGCGTTGGTCTTTTCCGGTAACAATACGGAGATGATCTGCGGGGTACCGTGTTAACACGGACGGGGAGGGCTTCTGGCGGGTCCCCTGTATGCACAGGGAAGGGAGTGCTCTGCGGGGTCCCTGTAACACGCGGATGCTCTGGCCGTGGTTGTCCATGTAACACAGAGATTGCTTGCGGGGTCCGTAGACCACGGTATGCTCTGCGGAGGTCCCGTGCTGTTAACACGCGGATTGTGCTCATGGGGGTCCTACACGCGGTATGCAGGATGCTCTGCGTTGGTACATGTTGACACTGCGGATGCTCTGCGTGGGTCCTTGTAGACATACACGGAGGGGGAATGCCGCTGTTGCAGGTGGGGTCCCTTGTAACACTACGGGGATGCTCCTTCGGGACACCTGTAACACGTTGGAGTGCTATGTAGGGTCCATGTAAAACAGCGTTGCTCTGCGGGGTACCCTGTAAAACAGCGTTGCTCTGGGGGGGTCCCTGTAACACACGGGATGCGGAGGTGCGTCCGTAAACACGGATGTTGCGGGTCACCAGGTAAATACAGGGTATGCTCTGGGGTCCCGATAACACAGCGATGCTATGCGGGGGGTCTCCTGTACACACGGATGCTCTGCGGTGGTCCGTAACACACGGATGCTCGGTTGGGTCCCTGTTAACACGCGGGATGTCCTCTTGCGGGTGCTGTAACACATGGTAGCGATATGATGGTGCGGGTCCGGTAACACACGGATTGCTCTGTGGGTCCGTGTAGCACAAGGATGCTCTGGGGGGCCTGCTAACACACACGGAGGTGCTTCGCGGGGGCCTGTTAACAACGCGGAGCTCTGGGGTCCCTGTAAAACGCGGATGCTCTGCGGGTCCCCTGTAGCACGCGGATGCTTCTGGGGTCCCTGTAGCGAAGCGGATGCGTCTTTTGGGACGGGTCCCTGTGGAAACATGCGGAGGCTCTGCGGGTCCCTTAACCAGCGTTGCTCGCGGGTGTCTCTGTAAACACTGATGCTGCTGAGGGTTCATGTACCACACGGATGGCTCTGAGGGTGCATGTACACTACGATGCCTCTGCGGGTCGTAAGCAAGCGGATGATTCGCGGGACTGGTGGGTGGCGCTTTGGGCTAGTCTTTCGGCGCGGCGAGGGTCGGCGGGGGGGTGGGTTTTGGTTGGGGTGGTTTTTGTGTTAGGGGTATTGTAGAGGAAAAGAAGAGGGATAGATAGATAGGGGGTTAAAGGTGTGTTACTTGGATTTCAGCCGAACGGCTGCGTAGTACCAGTACTACTGTGTGGGTTAAGACAAAGGTGGTTGGTTGAGTGTTTCTAAATGAAGGCTGACTATGGTCTGGTATAGAAATAATAAATGGGTTGGTGAAGGATGCAGGGCCTTTGGTGGGTGATTGTGGTGGGCTGGATGCAGGGATTTAGGATGGTGTGGGGAATTTATAAAGAATAATAAGGTTACCTTTCCAATAACAGGAGTGTTTAAAGAGGATTATTAGTGTTAAAATTAAATAAAGAGGAAGGTACTCCAAAGAATACGATGATTTGGTGGTTTTTGATAACAGGTTTTTTACTTGTCTGCACACCTGTAGCAAGAAGTGCGGGCATAGAAAGGGTTTTTTGTCTATAAATTAAAATGGGTTAGGGATGAGTAGAATATGGATTGGTTTTTGAGTACCCGCCTGTTTAACATTGGGGAAAAGCCACGTGTCGGGCTTATTTTTCGTGTTAGGGGGAGTTACATGCTCTCCAGTTGTCGGACGTTTTGGCTTCCTCCTATTTTGTGCCTATAGGTTGATGTCATACTGAGGTGTGTTTTCGGAGACGTTGTCGTACGAAGCACTGCGGATAATACGTTCATGGATTATGCTCCGTGCTTGATGCCCTGCGCTGTTTTGCTCCCTTCTCCCGACCCCAGGCTCCCGGGGCCTTCGGTCCCGGTTCTCCGGCAGGAAACTACTAGCGGTTTCCCGGATGCTAGACGCTTCGCCGGGTCGGTTATGCTGTGTTTTAAAACGGAGCGTGTATTGTGCTGCGTCTCTTTTGATGCTCTATCGCTGTGCACGGCTTCTCGCTGCTATCTATTCCGTCGTTGCAGGATCCAGCTTGTTCGCCGATAGCGTCCCGTGTGTGTACAGGATGTCCACGGATAATTAGAATGACTAGATTGCGTGGGGGTCCTTGGGAAGAATTCAGCACACTGATGATACCATCGTATTCAGCTACGGGGGTCGACTGGTTGTTAAGTACAACTTTACCCGCGGAACCAATCCTTTAATGTGATTTTATACTGCGGGATATTTAATTGAGAGGATAGGAGGAGGGAATGCTCACTAAATGTTGTTGAGAGGATTATTAATAAGCTAAGATTAGTAACTTAAGTTGGAGGGATGCAAGTTATAAGGGGTTTACCCCCTGATGCTCCGAAACCATCACCTCCTGATGAATGCCTAGCACGTGCGTGCTATTGAAGATGCGTTTGTTCCGCGGGTGTGGTAACCGGTGTAGGATGGAGCTTGTGTGTTCTTGCTTTACGGCGTTGGTGGCTGGTCCCTGGTTGGAAACTACCGCGGTAGTTGTGTGTTGGTCATTGCTTCCTGGTTGGGTGGG